>JAPYZO010000627.1:0-32417 GCA_030522905.1 Torymus flavipes | reverse complement strand
GACAACTTATTTTGTTTGAGAAAGGACAAAAGTTACGGCTATCATATGAACATTATTTTGGATTGTAATTGAAATTGATTTTTTCCGATTGAAACTTTTGACAAAAAATTTTCAGTAAAGATTCAAAAGATCGGGAAGCTGGAAAATTTGAGACGAACCAAAATGTATGAATTTTTTTCCCAAATATAGGCACGATTACCGCTACTCGTGAGAGGCTTATATTTTCACTAGACCGAAAATTTTTACACCTCAAATACTAATAATTTTTATTTAAGCATTTTCCAAGATGTATACTCTATCTCTGTACGTCTGTACCTATACAATCAAGTTCCTCGATTATCTCAGTAAAAAGACAACCCACGTATGCTAAAAACTAATTAAAAGACATATTTTTTATACCGAACTTTTTTTTGCTACGACCAATATTTTTCAATACAATGTTGTATTTTATATTACTTTGTAGGGTTTGAATTCACACACAAATGTTAAATACAAAAGTTATAGATAATACCAAAACAAAACTTTTTCCCGTTTAATATTTCCGTGTAAGTACAATCAGTTCCTGACGAACGCGTCACAGTTTTCGTCAAAATATAATATATTAGTACTTGAGATGTAACAGTTTTTGTAATGTCGAATATATAAGGTTCTCCTGGATAGTAGCGGTCGTGCCTCATATTTATATGTTTAGGTAGGGTAATTGAATCTCAATATGCGACGACGTGCGGATATCGCAATGAGTAATCGAGTCGTTATCAGTCTGAGAATCAGAATGATTAAAAAATACTGTTTTTCTTTTGCTTAAATTTATTATATTTGCACTTTCGAATTCGAAACCTCAAGAAGTTTTGATTCTAAAGCATGTTAATATTAAATAAAAAAAAAATTATCTTTCCTTTTTCGATATTCAACGCTCTAACATAATTACAGTAGCCATATTAATGAAATAAAAAATTTCAAATCAATAAGAATTTACTAAGAAAAACGTACCAAATGTATATAAAAAATAGGAATTAAATGACAATCATGTGGCTGGTTTCACAAATCGTTTATTATTAATCATTGTTATTAATCATCTTTTTCTTAAACAATTTTAAGAAATTGTCAGCTTTACACATATACTTACAATTCCTCATCTGGCGAACAATGGATCCTCGTAGACGACCCGAATGCCTATCGATCGACTCGCCATCCTCCATCTCTCCGCTTATATCAATATATAACGCCCCTCAGATTCGCTTAAAAATACAAGTCGGCATTATCTGTTTCTCTCTTTCCCCCTCATCTGTACAATAAAAATTTATTTATACCCCGCGGATGCGCCTCTTTCCCCCTCTCGTTATTTTTTATCTCCTCTTTGCTCTCGATAAAAACAATTAACTTGACTTTTGTACTAGGCTAAAAAAGGCCGGGGACAGCGGAGGCCAGCGAATCGGTCGGCTTTCTATAGGCTCTCGCTCGACGCTAAAAAACGATTTGCTTTACAAAGCTATACGACGCATATAAAAAGTCGTTTATACGAAAAACAGACATTAGGCGGATTTCTTTTACGTTGTTATTCTTTTCTCTGCTGTCCGGAGTTTCAAAAAGTCTACCCGCGAACATCTCCCCCCTTTATTCTGTGTCCGTTCATCGCTCCACAACTTCTTTCTCGCTATATGTGCATAAACTTTATTTTTCCTTTTCTCTCTTTCTTTAAAATTCGACTTTCCAAACTTTACATTCAATTCACGCTTATAGAATGTCAACAGAGAGTCTGATAAAACTTCACGAGATAACGTTTCAATGTGCCTACCGTCAATGATTGCATAACTTTCTTTCTTAAATTTTAATGGAAACTTATAGATCGCATGTATTTGTATAATTATGATTCTCGGACAATCGATTAGTATACATATAATATAATTTCTTTACTGTATATATTGTTTTGTATGTACAAACAAATTGGTTGGAATATTCTTAACGTATATTGCAAATTGATTAGATCTAATTAGAATAATTTTACAGCGTACACAAAACATCGTTAATTAATAATATATATTAGAATGGTTAACTTAAAGAGTAAACGCTCGAGTAAACCAAGTATCACATAAAACTTTTCTGCTCAGTAACTGAATATGCGCTTTTCTTTGTTTTTCGTTAACGCTTACAAGTATATATAAGTATGTTTTGTATTTTCGATGTACTTATCACTCAAGCACGTGCAAACCAATGTGGTATAGAAGTACTAAAAAAGTTTTCATCTTAATTAAGCTTAATTGCACTGTACATTTATACCTGTATTTCGTAATATAAAAATCTATCGTACCATCAAAACACTTTTTATGGTAAATAATGCATACTTTTTTGTTTTTTACATAAATTACTATACGCTACACTACCCTGATTTATGCACCTATAGTTCTATGATAAATAATACTCCATTCCCTCATTCCATAGTATGGTCGATTAATGAAGCTAATGGTTAGCTAATAGCAACGAAATTTCGTCAAAATAAATTAAAGAATTAAAAAAAAATATCGAAAAAATCATCGAGTAATGATTATAGTTAATTGCAACGAATACTTATAAGGTATGAGGAATGGTTAGTTGTAATACATAATTTTTATTTAGAAATGGGTCTTTTTTTAAATTATATTAGCGGGGAAAATTATTCCTAATTATTCAGGACATAGCAATCTAAAGTAACGAATAGCAAATTATACTTATTAATAGAAAATTTCCAAGAGAGCAAACGATGTATAAATCACTACATTTGTGCACTTACAAACAGACGAGTAACTAGTGTATCGTTTATATTGTCTGAAAGAGTATAGTTTTGTAATATATACAATTATATATATGCTTTAAAACAGTATGCAAAATACACATTTTTAGAAGTAGAACGTTTTCTATTAAAGTGTAATTTCAGCTCCTTCCACCGGGATAATTTTTCATCATTGATTCGCTCAACGACTTTTTGTTCATTTTTTTTTTGTTTTTTTTTCTCTTCGGCAAGATAGTATATGCGCATGCTATAAAATGAGGGTGTTTATGACTATCTCTTCGGCAAGATAGTATATGCGCATGCTATAAAATGAGGGTGTTTATGACTATATGCATAATTCTCAGATCTATCTTTGCTCAATGTAAAACTGGTGAAGCTTTGCTTGCAACCTGGAAACGCGTAAATTACATCAAATCTCGAAATTTACATAAGTACAAAACGATAAACTTTTAAGACAAGTCTAACAAATATTGTTATTTTTCTACTTAAATTAAGAAATTATTATAAAATAAAGTATAATGAAATAGTATAAAAAAGTACTTTTATAAACGAGGGAATTTCAACAATACGAAAGATGTACAATGAAAATATTTAAAAAAGCTAATATTTAATTACGTTCATCATTTGGATATGTAATTTAACATTGTTGCAGGGAGTTTCATGAAAAGTTGTATAAGTATGTAATTTTTAAATGCATTTTAACAGTTTTTGTTTTAAAAAGTAATCTTAGTAAAATAAAAACTTTGAACCTGTATTGAAAGTACAAAAATGACAAATGTTTCGTATATAAATTACTCAAAAATTCTATTGTACATCTTTCTTTTAAATATTCTAACCGCGGGACTTTTCTGCTATGCGCGATGACTTTAAAAAATAAGGTAAAGCTGCACCTTTTATTTTTAAAGAAGATTCTGATGTTTTTTTTACTATATTACGTGGAGTTTTTATATTAAATGTAATTGCTGATAAAATACTCCATAACAAAAAAAAAGTAATTTTTTAATGCTGCTAAAATTGTAATACTGACGTAAAATCAGTATAGAGTAAAATCATTTGACATCCATCGCATATGATATATTGTCCCAGAACTCCCTCCATTTCAACCAATTTATGAGTGAAACATAACACTTAAAAATTTTAATCTTGACCCAAAAAATCCCTAAAAGAAACACCAGAATCCTTTCTCAATACTTGATGCTTCGCAGATTCACTTCTGTAACGAGCGACGTCCATTGTCCTCGATCTCGTTTAGTCGATTTTGTATTTCTACAAAGTCTCTTTTTATCTGAGTATATTTATCATATGCTACGCATTTTACTCTCAAGGTTTACTCTCGCTCGCCTGCAACTCATCTCGTTCTCTCGTACTTGGTGCCAGCCCCTGGGACTGTGGTTGTAATGGTTGTTGTGGCTGTTGTATTAGGTCGGGCTGAGGCTGAGTAGGATCGTACGGCTTCGGTTCGCCATTGTCCATCATCGGCTGAACTGTCGTCAGTGTGCTCCACCAGTTCGAGAACGCACCCTTCGCCTGTGTTATTGCACCACCTGGTACAAATAGGTTGAAGAATAAATTAATTAATTCTACATTTAGGAGTTGAATAAAAAGAAAGTTGAGAAAAGACGATAAAGATTTCTATTTAGAATTATGGTTGTTTCTTACCTACTGCTTTGCCAGTGGTGGCCACAGCTCGTCCCGTGGACGCCATGGCCTGGTTCAGTTTTCGTCCACTCTCAGTGTTTTGCATCGTACTGAAAAGAAACTGCAGGTTACTTTTAATTCGGGTACATCAAAACAAAATCTTAAAACTACAAAAACTAATGCTCCCGTTCTTTGCAAAAAAGAATCGGAAAAACAAAACAAAGAAAAAAAAACGAAACTTACTGGGACAGTCGCAGCTTCATGTCCTGCACGGAAAGCTGTCCGGCTAACGGATGACCAGGCTCGACGCAATTGATCTCGGCGTTATTAAGGCTCGCCCAGGACTTGAAGTTATGGGTCGCACGCCAGGCGTTGATGAACGCAGAATTGTAGTGATCGGTCTGCCGGCTGTCCTGCTGTAGCGTCGTGCGCAGAAGACAAAGCAGGTAGACACGGAACTGCGTGCGTATCCATTCGTCACCGCCCTCCCAGCCAACGCCGTCGAAGAAGCTGTCACGCTTCGGCTCGGCGACGTGGCGCACGATATAGTCGGCGAACCTCAGGTCCTCGGTCGTCAGGTGCAGCTGGCGTCGGAGCTCCGGGTCGTTTGCCTCGATTCGTGCACTCTCCACCTGGTTGAGAAATCAATAAACATTAGATAGAATTTGTTTCGCGAATGAGGATGTCTTATTTTGTATGCTTCTAAAAAGTTAATCACTTTTGAAGACGAAAATGGAATTTTGTTGCTTTCAGAGTCTGAACAAACATATTTTTAAAATTTGAATATTTTTAAAATTTGGTAGATACAAAAGTGTAAATATACAGTGAAACTCAAACTTACTTCAACCAGAACATCTATCAGTTGTTTCTTTTGCTTAAATAAAACATTAGTTGCTCCTACAACGTAGCCTCTAACATTAACATCTCCTAATAAATCTAAGTATGGCAGAGACAGGTATGGTAAGCACAAATAACCCTGGAAGAGATAAATTTTCGCTATATCTAACTGATAATTTATGAAATTAAGTGAACAAAACAATTTTTCGTAACGCACCTTGGTAAAGAGATTTAATGGCATGCCGCAGAGTTCAGGATCGATATTGGCAATCTGCGTCATGCTGCTGGTGACTCTTGCCTCAGAAAGAGCGTCACTGCTCGTATCCCGAGGTATGTTGTTATCGGCGTCGGTGGCATTTATGGCGTTGACGCTATGCACTCGGTGCACCAGGTCGTTGCTTACTGCCACCTCTTGTAAGCCCTCGGTGGCCTCGCTCAGTTCTAGGTCGATGCACTTGCCCTCCATCGTCTCTGCGGTTTTGTTATCGTTTAGGCAGGCGTATGAGTTTTCGTCTGGTTTGATATCTCCTATCCTCTTGGCTGTTGCATCTGGTAAGTTAAAGTTCGACGAGGCTTTTGTATCGGTCAGATTCGAGTCCACGTTGTTGATAATTTCGTCCTCTTCGAAGTTGGGGATTGGTGACATTGGTCTTGATGGTCTGAAGTAGAATTGTGTTATTAGTGTAATTAAAATTATTAATAATAATTTAATAATAAAAATTACTATCACTGTTTAACATATTGTTGATTTCAAATGATAATCAACAGTGAATAAGTAATTGTGATAAGTAAATAAATGGATCATCTTACTTTACACATGCAGCTTGTTGTAACCCAGTTTCTATCATTCCAGGGAACAATGACAATAATGTGAGTATGGCTGAGCATAAAGGCTGTACAGGAGATTGATAGAAAACTACTCTTTTTTCTAGAAGTAAAAGCTTGAACAAAAGTAGAGCTTTATGGCGGAACTGGAGTATGAAATCTCTTGCTGATAATCCTGAAAATAAATTTTTATATATCAGGTAAGTATTTATCTAATAAATGTGTTTAGAAATTTACAAAGTGATTTACCAATAAACACTTGTGGTGGCATATGACTATCTCCACTCATGCAAGAATTCAAGTGGTGATATGTCTCCTCTAACAAGGATACCTTGCTAAAATCTCCTTCGTCAAAGTAGGCATGAGTTATAAGAGCCATCTTAACTTGGATATGGCCATAGAGAGGCATTGTACTTAAAACACAAACAGACTTTTGTACTGTACCCCTTGTGATATCAGATGTACGATTAACTAATTTCTGTAAAATTAAAAAAAATGTATTAAATCATTGCAATAAAACATTAGTTTACATAAAATGATTTTTTTTTAATGTTTAAGAGTCAAAGAATGAATAACATGAGTGAATCATCACTCATAGCCTCGGAAACTATAAAACTGCTTTATCAGTTTTTTCTTTGTTCTTTTTACTAACATAAATACACACGCATTTAATTCTAACATAATACTGTTTTTGAATTTTTCATTTGATAATATAATTTCATCAATAACATTGATAATTACCTCTACTGGTATTTGCTTGAAACACGAGACTCCATAAATTGTACGGTTAGGATCACTGAGACTAGGTAGATGAAAATAAACGGTATCTTCATCATAATTATGAGATCCATCTGGTAGTGCAAGCGTTGGCAAGTATTTCCACCCCAGTGGGCACTCGTTTGGAGCACCAAGGACTAGTGGAGGAAAGGAGTATTCCACCTGAAAATAATAAACCATCCCTGTTAAAAAGCATTTGAAACTTTACACATGTCTAAAGCTAAACTTCATTTCTTTCTTGGACATTCATACCACCAACCATCATTACACTGAATTAAGAAATTCACCTAATCATAGAAATCGGAGTAGCTCCCAAATCTATAGCTCCGATCAGCTATGAAGCTCACATAGCTTCAACTGTACCACCACAACAGTTACATCTCCCAACCCATCAAAACACTTGCGTAGAATAATCCACTATATTTTGCTTTCTCTCACCCACGCATCCGGAGCTTGGAATACCACCTATCATCATACCAAATAATCGCGAACGATCGTGTGTCATCGTCCTTGAGAATTTTCCCCGTACAGAAAAGAAAAAAAGGCAACCTCGACCCTGGGGAGCGTAGGAAAACAGGTGTCCCTCGCTCCACCATATAAACACTCACTTGGCATCCCTTCTTGTGATGGAAGCCGACGACGATCACATGAAGGATCGGGCCTGACGCTGACTCGGCCATCTCCTCCGCCCCCCGTCGTCGTCGTCGCAGCTGCGGAGCGTGTCGTCGTCGTCCCCGGCGGTTGCTTTTCGTCTTTCACTCGTGCCTCATGTCCTAAGCGCGTATTCCACAAACGCCTCGGCTTCTGCGCACGTATATAATACGACGTTCCTCCAAGATGACGTTCCTCGACTATAGCTACGCGCGATAGCAGACGAACGGCGCGTATTATATATACGTACAGTGTATATACCCCGTGTATATGTGCTAATATATACGTGCGCAGCGGGCCGATCTGCGATCTCTCTCTCGCGCGCTCTCTGCTCTGCTGACATGCGCGGCGCGCGGCGACTGTTGATGATGCGCGCACGCCAGCAACAGAGACTCAGTCAGTGGCAGGTCGACTCCGATACTACTTTCGGTATATTCGTAATGCTCTCCGGAACAATCGACGACCGTCAATAACGGAGAAGAGGTTGGTTGAATTACGAGGATTGAATGATGGTTTGTTTTTTACGCGCAGTTATGTCGGAGTATGTCCTTGATGAGAGAGATGAACTGCTCCAATAACACAGCCTATATACGAAGACCTATTGTTGCTGAAAATTCGAAAACCGACGAGATTCTAGACGACTATAGCAATATCGTCATAAACATCCCGTGGGAACGGACCCATAGTCTACAAGTACTGACAGGCTGCTGACTGCTCACTGCTGCAGGCAGACGCACGCAAAATCGTTGCAAAAGTGCAGTTTGTTTACAGCTGCAGATGTCGCCTCTCCGGTTTTCCCTACAATAGTCGTGCTACTCTTGCCTAGAAAATTCCATCAGCGCCACCCTCCTATCCCCATAAGTCTATATATATGGGCTCTTTTCCAACGCGCCGGGACCAGTTTCTTCTTTTTTCTAACCCTCCCGCCTGGACCTATCCCCTCCACCACTCCTACACCCATATGTATACGTACATACATGCACTCGAGAGAGAGAGAGAGAGAGAGAGAGAAAAAGAGAGGAAAAAATATATCCTCGCTGCTCTCTGCATCCCCGCGGGTAATCGCCCGAAAGTATATATATATACGTTCGTAAGCGTTTGTGCGAGTGCATCGCGTGCAGAGTGAAAAGAGGAGTCGCCGCCGCGTCGCTCCTTGGGAGGATGAGAGAGTAAGCGCAGAGCTCCCCGAGGACCCCGTCAGACACAGACGGTAATAACGGTCGTGTCAAATTTGTTCATGGGACTCGAAGGATCGCGCGCGGCTGCCAGCGAGTGCATCGTCGTCGTCGCTGCTGCTCGACTTGCGCGCGGGATTGTGTAAAAATTTTTAGTGTAAGTGTGGTGGATGTGGGAATTGTCGATGGCTTTTTGTTTGAATTGTCGCTTTATATAGTGGAATGTGACAGGATTTTATTTTTTATGGTGTTCTTTATAGGTAGCACTGCGGGGGGTATAAGCCTACAAGATGGCAAAGGTTCCAAAGCACAGGAGGATCAAGCGAGCCACCGTCCTCATTAAGAGGACGACTCACTGCATCAGGAGCACCAAGAACAAGACTTTTTCACCTTGTGAGTATATGCAACTGCAGTTGAGGCTAACGGTTGGAGAGAAAGTTGTGGTTTCTAATGTGGCCTTTCTTTTCCAGTGTATAAGCAGCTGAAAGTTAATAATCATTCTTTGGCTAAGGCTCTGTCGCAAGAAAAACAAGAGAGCCAGTTATTATTTTTGAGAAATAATGAGTTAAAAGCTGAAGTCCAAGATTTGGTTCATGCATGTAATACTCGTGATGTAAGTGGAATTATTAATTTTTGAATTGTCAGAAATAACATGTAAAGTTTACAAATATTTACGAATTTGTTTCTTATGTAATTTTATAATGTTATTGCAGCTTGTGATAACAAATGTTTTGAAGAATGCTAAAGACATGATGCAAATTCTCGTGACAATGTCCGGATTTCTTACCAACACGATTTCTTCTTGCCAAGAATTTGTTCAAAACCAAGGTAACATTCATCGCCTATCCACTAGCAGTACAGGAAGTAAGTTGAACATTTAGATTATGAATATTACACCATTTAGTCTTTTATATATTAATGTAAACCTTTTTATTAATACTAGGAAGGGAATCTACCAAGAGATTATCAACAAAATCTCCTGCAAGAGGAGTAGTGAAACCAATGGTGAGTGGCCATACAATCACTAAGCCAACAATAAATTTAAGTAGAGTAAACATGCAGAGAATTCAGAATCCAAATTTAAGTATCATTGAGGAAGGCCCAACAACACCTGATAGAAATTTAGATAGATCAGTAGTGAGTTTACTTGCAACTTTTTCTTTTTATCAATATTTTTTACCATTTACTTAATAATAATTTTATTATAAATATAGGAAAGTAGACGTTCACGGACACTGCCAGAAAGACTATCAGTAGCGACATTAAGACCTGAAGGTAAAATTTTATTTAATTTCTAATGTTTAAAAAAAAAAAACTATAATTATATTCATGGTTGCATATTTTACAGAAGATGAAGAACGTGTAATTGTTAACAGAAGAACGAATCGGTTTTCCAGTGGACGACTGTCTGGCCGATATTCAAAGAGAAATTCCGGTCGGTTATCCGGAGCAGGATTATCTAGCAGATTATCGAAACGGAGCTCAGAGTTCTCAGACGTAATTAAAAGTCCACGTGTGGCGCTGCAAGACGTATCACGATATTTAACAAACAATCAAAGCGTCAACATAAGACTGGTAAATATTCTCTATCACTTTATAATCACAAAAAAATCTCTAACTTACCCATCACATCATGCAGCTATCCGAGACAACGCATGGAAACCACAGAAGCATAGAGGCGGCAGTTGTGGAGGACACTCGGCTGAGCGAGCAGTCATCTAGCCCGGATTCCTCAGGTCCCGCCATTGTAATCCCCGAGACACAGTTCTGCGAGACTACAGACTCAGAGCAGGACTCGTCGCAGAACGCAACGGCGATTCGAGATAAGCGATCTAAGACCATCGAGCAGCGGCGCAGTAGCAACAGCAATATTTCATGCAAGAAGCAGCTGTCACGCTCGTCACGACAACTTGAGTCGGAAACAATAGACCCGCTCGAGGGCTCGAGCTGGATGCACCACACGACGATAGAGACTACGTCACCGACAGCGACAACGGTGTTAGAAAATAACAGCAGCAGCCCCAGCTCCGAGGAACAAGACGAGGGCCAAACATCGTCCGAAATGTCTTTTAATAAAA
This sequence comes from Torymus flavipes, assembly GCA_030522905.1. Taxonomy (NCBI): domain Eukaryota; kingdom Metazoa; phylum Arthropoda; class Insecta; order Hymenoptera; family Torymidae; genus Torymus; species Torymus flavipes. Next base: position 21,669 of record JAPYZO010000627.1, on the reverse strand, counting down.
CCCGCAGAAATTCTAGTTACCAGCGGACATCACGGTTACCGAAGATGGCGAGACTGCACGACAGTGATGATATCGCAGCGACGGTAGGGCCAGGGTTGTCAAGAAGTAACAGGCTCGAGGCTTCCAATAGGTATGCGTAGATTTTTTTATTAACAAAAAATAATTTATTGTAAAGTGCTTATTAATGCCCATAAGTTAATTACTTTTTTCCAAAATTACGCTATTGTACTTTTAGTAGAGTTAATAGTTCACTAAAGCGAACATAAGCACTTCCAATCGAATTTTTGAAAAATGATATGTCAAGCCTACAATAATTCTTCCAAAGAAATATTTGACACAATTCAACATTAAGAAGTACATATCTTTTCAAAACCTATTACAACTATCATCTGTTTTACTTTACAGATTTGTGGTTGATGACGACGACGAGGTCGACGACCACCAGGTGAATCGGCGCTTCATCACGCAGCGTCGCGGTCCAGCGGTTCGCAGCGGGACTTCGACTCACTCCCGTCGCAGCATAAACAACGAGGTCGACAACAACGCCCATGATCACGACGACAATGATGACGACCACCGGGTGAATCTGGGCTTCATATCGATGCGTCGCGGCCCATCGGTTCGCAGTGGCTCGACTCATTACGGTCGCAGCGCCAACAACCACGTTGTCGACGATGACGACGACGATGACGAAGACACGCTCATGCTGAATATACAGCGCCAGGTGAGAGCTGAGTCGGCAGCGAAGCCGACACCTCACACGCCGTCTACGTCGGCGCCGCAGCCCGACCGCTCGAGCAAGCAGTGGCTACCGTTCGACATCAACGAGCTGCTGAAGCTGACACCGCTCAAGCCCCTCATGGACATGATGGGCAGGAACAACGAGATGCCTGCCCTGGCCGATGCTGATCCCGAATCTGAGCCTACCATCACGACGCAGCTCACTCAGAGGTAAGGGGACATGTTCAGAATTTTTCTTGAAATCCTCACTACCTGCTTTGCCTTTTACGCAACTAATGCTTTTACTTAGGTGTCCAAGACCTATCCCTTATAGGGATGACATTGAAACTGAACCCACGTTAAGGGTGAATCCGGCACAATTGAGCCAGGCCATCGCCTCGGCAACGAGACATCACGCCGAGACTGGTGAGGCAGGTACGCGCGACCGTAGTATGTACTCCATGACGACAGATAAAATACCCTCAAGGATTGAGCTGCCGCGGCTCACTGAGATGCTGAACATGATGGAGGACGTCCAAGCACAATCGCCCCGAAGCAATCAACCGCCCACACCACAAAACAAGCCGCCCGAGGTGAGCAGTAGCGAACGAATGGAATTGCAATAATTTATAAACTGATGAATATTTGACGAATGTTTTCTTCCTTCGTTACAGGTACAAAAGCGAAAGCGCACAGCACCCAAATTAGCTGAGATGCATTCTGCGAGCGAGGACAACGTCGAGGAGCCAGACCAGCCCCATCAAAATGTGAAAAAGCGCAAACAGCGAAAGGGAAAACAGACCACGGCGGACAAAGATCCAAGCGCCGCGAAGGTTGTGCTGGAGAAGCTGAACGATAGTCGTCGTTCGACCCAAAACGAAATCGTCCGGTCCGAAAGGAAGAATTGCGACGAGTCCTCTTCATCCGTGTAAGTGTGCACCAATCTGACCAAACGTCAAAATGACTACTTAGTTTTTGATGTGTGACATAATTGCTTGTTCAATTTTAGGAGTAATTCCCTCACGTCGCGAGCAGATCATTTGAGCGATTCGGAGAGCAGTACTGCCAGCACTAGCAGTAAACAGATGTCGACCAGACCGCGTCGACAAAAGGCACCGACAACACTACAAGAACCGAGCTTAAGGAAGTAAGTTGTCGTTTGCTTTTGTAATATTATAAGTACTCGTGGCGAATGTTAATTCTGATTAATTGTTTCAGAAAATTGAGAAGATAAAAATCCAGCGAGAGTTAAAACTAGAGCTAAGCAACTCCGGAAGTTGTCGTCATTATTACAATCCAAGAAGTTTTATTTGTATGGATATTTCATTATCACGATGATGTAAATAGTGTTACAGTTTAACTTCATTCTGATATATATTTATATTAGGATTAGTATCAAACTTTGTTACGTATAAGGTACTATCTCATAGGAAAATTGTTTCTTTACACGACTAATCTATTCGATACAATTCATACAATTCTAATAGCTTTCAATATTACTCAGGTTGATCACTCATATATTAATGGGATCTTATACCATCGGAACGTTTTATTGTACTGGCTTCAATGTTTTTCATTAAAAATATATTATTATTAACCGTTTCTTGAATTCTATGAGCAGAGGCATAAAAATAAACTTATTATTTAAATACGGGCTAAATTTGAAAAAAAATTATTGGAGAATAAAAATGTAATTTGAAAAATCGCAACGTCCCATAGTATATTAACCCTGAAATATGACGTTACAATAGATTCATTCGTATTTGACGATAAATTTCCCCTTGCGTCTGAGTTCTTAGGATTTAAGGAAATGCTATCTCCATATTTAAATAAAAACATTGAAGTCAGTACAGTAAAGAAATTCGTCAGTAAAAGGCACCCCCTTAAGGCGCATTTAGGGTGGTGACTTTCAAAAAAGAGATTTTAATTTAGACATTGGTTTTTCACTATTTCTAGATTATATTTTATTTTAGAGATTGACTTACATATTATTTGGAAAAGACTTATATTTGTGTGTGTCTTAGGTATATAATTTTTTGATAAATCAGTATGTAGTTTTTTTTTATCATACCCCACCCTAAAAGCGCTCAACATTAATTTTTGTAAAAAAAAAAAAAAAAAAAAAAAATAGTTCATACTCAGCTTTTAACTGCAGTATTCTGCTATTTTGTTTATATTTAATTATCTGTCCTTTCTAATAACTTTATAAATGTTTTTATGGTATTAAATACATTTAAATTTTACTTTTGGTATATTTAAAAAAATTAAGAATTTTTAGTTTTCTTTGACCATATAACAAATTAATTATGTATAATCAACAAAAAATTTATGTCTCATATTTTCAAATATTTGGGAATTAAGAAATGTACCTTTGGTATCATTTTAAGTTCTTTTCAAATTTATTTCTTTTTATAAAATCTATTAATAATTAGAATCTTTTGAATGAATTCCACTAGTTAAATGCTGTTACATGTAAAAACAATAAGTGACAATTAAAAATGTTTTACGTTAAATTTTCTAATAAATAATCAAACCCTTCATTTTGCATTTCAAATTAAGTTATTTATCGTTTACATATCGTACAACAATTTAAAATTTTAGTGGTCTGTCATAAATGAAAATAAGTGAAAAATATATACAACGAGAAAAACGTATTAAGAAAAAATAAAATCAAGGTTTTATTATTACTTTATTCTCATAAAATTTTAACATTAACTAAATATCTGTGATTTATTGAAATTGTTTGGCGATCGCTGCTAAATTTTTAAATGGTGTACGTATATGACTATTGACAAATTTATTCTACCCCTGGAAGGCACTCGATTGCTCGAACTGTTTTTCTGATACCCTCGTCATCCGTCAGTCCATTGCACACATATGCGACGAATGAGATCTAAAATATTTATAATAAAAATGCTTTAGATTCTTCTTGTGATAAACATTTAAAATTTTGTGTATACACCGCACCTGACAGACGAAATCCGACATTTTTCTTGCTGTGATTGCGCAGTATCGCTCGTAATTATTACAGGTAACGTTATTCTAAACGTAAAAATTTAGTTACAAATATGTATAAATGTAGTCATACTTAACTTATCTTTGATATTTCATCAATCGTTTTAATTATATTTTCCATTGATTTTTTATATTTTTCGACATCAACTTCCTAAAACAAAATATCATTCAAAGAAGTGCATAAAATATTGGCTGATGCTATTAGTACGACAGAAATACAGTACATTAATCCAAATTATAAGTTTCAAAACACCTCGCTGTGGTGTTTGTTTTGTTTTGATATCTGACTAGAGAAATCATATCCCATTATATATGTATATCCTTTGTGTGCATGCATCTGTCGTGGAAATAGCAGTGGCGTAAAATATTATATTTATAAATATATCATCGTTTTTTTAAGAGAGGGTATAAAAAAGTAATTCTTGTTTAAAAAAATTGGGAATAGCTTAAATGGTATGGAATCGTGTACTTACTTCATCTCTGCATTTATCCTGAAATAATAACGTTAATATTTAGTAATTGACTTCAAGTATATTGAGATTTATAATCGTCTAGAATTTACTTACAACCGCCATTGCAAGTGAAATTACAGCCGAAAGGGCTAGTACGAGAATTATTGTCTTACCCATATTTTTATTTAAATAAATAAATAAAATGAAAACTGTCAAATTCAATTTGCTAAAAGTAAGCGCGATGAACGTGTAACGGTTTAGCGTACTATGTGTTAGAGAAGCTATCATCGACAGTATTAAATTCAAATTCATAACGTGGAGAGGGGGGATTTTATTTTAACACATAAAATAAAATGTAGGTATCACACTGATGTGTGATATAAGTAACGTTTGAGTACATAATTGATATAAGTTAAAATATTTTCGACAAAGAAAGTAGAATTACAAAAATATTACAATGTGCGAACATTTGTACCTTGTAACCATGGTATATATTAAACTTGTTACATTCCAAATATAAATTTCAGTAGTGTCAAATGATGATTAAAAAATTGACGCGTTTAAAAAAAAGAATAGATATTTGTAAGAATCTGTTTTCTTTACGCATGAAGTGAAGAATAGTATATTGTTTAATTTTTATCTATATTCGTGCAGAAACTGTTCCATAATTTGTCACGTTTTCAACGTATACATTCATTTGTATGAGTGGACAAAATTATTAGTAACATCATACGAGAAGACAATATAACTATTACCAGACTATACAAGACAATACCTATAATATATATAGGGCAAAGTTGCCTAGTACCGGCACCCATCAACTTCGGTTATAACTTTAAAAAAATTTAAGTCTTAAAAATGAAAATGTTCTTGAAGTACCCTCTATGACAAAGCAAAATATTTTTGCTAATAAAATCAAAATGATTTTTTTTATAGTCCTTAAAAAGTATTATCCAGTAGCGGGTCGTTTTAACATTTGATGATATTTTAAGTTTTAATAATCCTTAATGTACAGGAATACTCGTCAAAATTTTTTAAAGTATAAGTTCTCTAGAACATCCACATTTTATTTATTACGTTTTTTTTTTCAACGAATAATTGAAAGTAAATAAAACTCCGTTAATTACAGTATGTATATACGTAATAATTTTATATGTTTATATAAAAAAGGTATATCATTAATATTAATAGTACTAATTTCGACCTGGCGTTGAGAAAATATGATTTTGATGTAAGCTCAGCGTCGGAGAGCACGAGAGGTAAGTATCATTAATAAAAATGCCTATAATAACAATTCAATTTAAAACCAACATTTAAAAAATATGGCAGAGCAATAGAATAATAAGGCACGAGGAATTATTTATGCAGTAAAAGAAAACTAACGCAAAAAGTCGGTTATGAATATTTCTCGCGATAAATGAACTCGATAGATAAAAATAAACGTTTTAGGCGAGGTTTTTGGTAAAAAAAAATGCGCGCGAGATTCTCTCGTGTTCGAGGTTCTTCGCCCTTGTCCCGTGGACACTTATAAAGTGTTTAGAGTGGCTAATCCAAGCCAGGAGTACTAGCCAGATCCATCTCCAGAGGAGCACGGAGAGTATGCTCCGAAATTCCGGAGCGCAAGAGAATACCTCAGAGAGGGTTGCCGCAAGGCAGCGGTAAAAAGTCGGTATAGATAGGCTACGGCTGGGGTCGCGGACAGCTCGTTCTCCTCTCCGCGGTTCGACCCGTCGACCGAGTCGTTACGCGAGCTTCCCCGAAGCTCGCGGGTGCATCACCGCTCAAGGCCTTCTGGAAAAAGTCGTGCTCGACTAATGTCCCAAAAGTTTAATAAGAATGTAAAAAAAATAAAATGCGCAATTTGCTGCCGACGTCAATTTATTTTAGTTGGCATATCAGTATTCAACATATGTTTACATTTTGTTTTGAACGATCCTGGACCGCCAACAGCTTTTATCAACCTCGAGATACGTTGATTTATTTCTCAGTTTAAAAAATATATATTTATTTTGATAACTGTAGAAAAGAGACGAGATAACAAAAATAAATTTTAACAATGTGACTGTCATTGTAATTCTGAATTTGAATATAACTTTGATTTTACATGTAAGCAAAGTTATTTGCTACTACTACACATACGCCATCAAAACCGCGTGCGGTTGCCGTATGCGTTGACCGTGAGTGGGTATAACTCTTCACTATACAAATATAATCATTTTCCTATTGGATCTATAAATACATTAATAGTATATTACACAACAAGGGAGGTAAATACAAAAATCTCGCTACATTAGCTATCAGCTCCATTATCAATTTCGGAGTACATATAATCAATCTTTTACCATTCGACATGCATTATAATGAGAAAGTCATATGATTAATTTAAATTGCATTTAACAACATTGAATTTAAAATGATCATGTTAAAATAAAATTGTATGAGAAAAAACGTGGATTACCTATCATTTATAAGTATTAAAAAAAACATAATTTTATTTCAACATTTACTTGTACAAATAGAAATAACATGGTATAATTGACAAAATATACCTATACCTATTTAGCTCTAAAATAAAAAAAGTATTTTACCCTCTCAATTTCACTCCTCTCCGTTTTGTTTATACACCTCCCCCCTCCCCTTGATCGTCCTATGACAGTTCAATGCAGTTGTCATCGCCATCTTTGCAAGTGCTATCACGTGACCACGCGTTTGAATTTTTAACACCTGCCAACGGGCGCGCATGCATGCAGTACCCCTTATATATACACGCATTTAATCCACGCGCGCGCACCCTCGACGATCATCGTCGCCCCACACTCCCCGAAAAAAGCTTCCGATCTTACTCATCGGCTGCGCCCCTTCTGTTTATATATAAGTACCTATAGTAGCACATGCGCGCTCGACGCCGCGCAACTCGCAACTTCACACGGCTCGGTACACCCGTCCGCGGGGACTAAACTGACACAACAAACAAACGGCGGCGCACTGCTGTCCAGGACGACGAGGCCGGGCGTCGAGACACTACGACGAGGATGATGCTGCTGCTCGAGGTAGATGATCGTTCTTCTCCCCGTGTTTACACTGTGAAACACTGAGAGAGGGGAGAAGTTGGAGGGAGAGTGAGATAGAAACAGAAGGATGTCTTCCGAGGATGCGCTCGGCGGACAACGGCTGCTCTCCGAGGTCGACGATGTGAGTATTATGCGCGATAATAGGCTTAAATAATGGTTAACCTAGTGGGATTCGTGTGTTAGCTTCGAGGCGTTGTGTCGTGATATCCGGTTGTTTTGATGAGGTTACGCGATTTTGGGATAAATTTGCGTCATTAGTAGCAAGAGGTTGAGACGGTTGCAATTAACGAGTGTTTTTGGAAGGTATGCTCTGTCAAAGTGATCTTTTGCAACTTATGTTTTGTCTTTGCAGACGATATCGACTGAGGAAGATGTGCCAGGATCATCGATCAGCTTTACTATCAGAGACAACTCCATTCATGTTAAGGAAAAACCAAAGCCTAAGCCGGAAAAAGAACCTGATCCACCACTGGAAGTAGAGAAAAAAGAACAATGGTGGCTGAAGAAGCCCAATATGCAGCTGGATCTTGGTCCCGAAAAAAAGGCTGAGGTCGGCAATCCTGAGAACCCAGTTCTGTCTCCTGACGTCAGTTCTTCTATGAAGGACTTTTTGGACAAGGAAAAGATGTGTAAAGTAAGTGTGTTAGATGTTACATTGTACCATAGCAGGGAAAATTAATGAGACTTTGCATTTTATTGTAAACAGAAAGATGAAACTGAGGAAAAACATAAGGATAATACCCTGCAAGACATATTGGCATCTGTTGCCTTTGATAAGTATCAATCCGATTTTGAAAGTAAGCTTTGCATTATTTCTTACCAAATTCATTAATGAATTTCACTTGATAACATTTAAATTGTTATATTTCAGATACTAGTGATGAAGATATTGGAAGTATTTTAGAGGAAATGAGTAAAATAGCAGGAGTTATGAGTCCTATAGCAGAATGTGTCAGATCCAAATCATTTAATGATATTTTATCCGAAGAAGAACGTTCAGTAGAAGAATTATTGCAAGAAGCAGAGAAATTAGTACAAGAAAATGGTAATAACCTCTTAAAAAGTGTTTTACAAACAGACATTTCTGACCAGAATAATACTGCTACAGAAGGTTTAACAAGAGTTCGACAACTAGAAGTAGACATATTTAAAATGATAGAACAGCAAGTAAATGAAGATAGTGTAAATACTGAAAAAAGGAGAAGTTTAAGTCCATCAGTTGAAATATTATTAGATAACTTGAATCCTGAGAAAACATTGGAGTCACAAAAAAAGAAGTTTGAAGAACAAAAAGTTGAAGTTTCTAGTAATTCAGACTTAGATGACCCCATAGAACGACATTCCATATCAGAGGATGTAGTTGATGAGAAAAAATTGGACGGTAAAAAGATAAATTTAAAAAAGGAAATCACTGATGTAGACAAAGATTTTTTTGACACTCTAATAAAGAAGACAAAGGAAACTGCTGAACAGTTATCATCACGGAGCTCAAGTTTTGATCAGGAAGATTTTACACAATTTTTGAAACTTCTACAAGAACAAAGTGATAGGGAAGGTAACAATTTACCGAAAATCAGTTCAACTGTAGATCAATTTGATCCTTTAAAAGAGAAGAAACAAGAGTCAGTGCCTAAAGATAATAAAGAATTTTTAGAGAAAGAACTTGTGAATGTTGAGTCAAGGAAGATTTTATATGAATTAGAGACACCTGTTTGTCCAGCTAGTTCAATTGCAGGGTCAAAAATAGAGAAATCACTAGAAGAGAGTTCTCGTAAAGAATCAAGTAGACATTCTAGTAGAGATTCTTCAAAAAGAAGTAGTGTAAGTGCCAAGAGTTCTGCAGTAGATCCCAAGAGGGTTGTTAATGATAAAAATGAGTTATACAATGTTGGTCTGACACCTAGATTAGAACTATTTGCAGACGCCATTCCAAAACTATTAGCTGAAAAGTCTAATGAAATAAGTTCCAAAAAAGAGGAAGATAAAAGACAGGAGCATGGAAATGAATCTACACTTAAACGTGATGATAGTGATGATTTTAGTTTTAAGAACTTGAGAGCACTTGATGCTTTTAAGTATATGGAAGTTTTAAATGATCATAAAAATGTAACTGGTGTAAAAGACTTTAAAGATCTTATAGATATGAAAGAAAGTCATCTTCAGTACTATCAAAGAGATGAGCAAGATTTTCATTACTTCCAAGATGTTGCAAATAATGCAGGACCAAAGAAATTTAATGGTCACACTAAGACTGAACGAGTAATAAGTGCTCCAGAGAATAGAAAGTCAAAAAATGAAACTTTTATAGGAAAGTCTAGAAGCTATGATCAACTTTCTAAATCAACAATGAAACTTGGATCATCGCTTGAAAATGTAAAAACAGCAAAATCTTTTGAAAGCCGAAAACAAACTTCTACAACTCTGACAAAGAAACCTCCAGTATCTAAAGTGAAAATTCAATCAAAAACTGTAACAAAAACTAATCCAAAGACCAAGGTTGCTTCAAAAACAAAGAAAGAGCCTATTAGAGGTAAGTTTTTACTTGACTTATGTTTATTGTTCTACAAAACATTTAATAACTAATAGCTTATCTTTTTATGAGTGAAAAATCATACATATATAATGATAACATTCTTTAATACTGATTTTACAAAAATTCATATAACATTTACATCTACTAATTAATTTAAAAATTTTTTTATCAGCATTACCAAGCGATTTCTCACTTGATGTCAAGGGACATCAAATAAGACCATATGATGATGGTGTAAGAAATTCTCTTGGAGGGGGAGATTGGAGAAATACGGGAGAGGAAACATTAGAGATGCTATACCAGGAAGAAAGGCAGAGATTTATGCATATAAAAGAGGAGTTAGAAGCAGAAGTAGAAACTTTTAAAGCTAAAATAAAGGATGTGCAAATGCTCCATGAACAAGAAATGTTTACTCTGAAAAAACAAAACATTTTTTTGAGAGGTAGAATTGATGAATTAACCCATCAAAACAAAAAGGCAGTCGATGCCAGATCTAAATATGATCCAAAAGTCATATCCATGCAAAAGGAGTTGGAACGTCAAGAAAATCTAATTAGCGCTTATGAAACTGAAAATAAAAAGCTTATTCAAGAAACCAAGCGATTGCAAAATGAATTAAAGACGAGTAGCCAACAGAAGCCAAAACTTGTTATAGCAGACAGTGTAAATGCTAATCAAGAATTAATAGAGAAATTAAAAGACTTGCAAGAAGAAAATTTAAAATTGAATATTGAGGTCTCCGATTTTAAACAGAAAAATAGTGATATTTTATTAAAAAATGAGGATGTAACACAACAAAATAGTTTACTACAGGAAGAATTGGAAATGATTAAAGATCAGTTAAGGGCAAAGAATGACTTTATTACAGACAGACTCCAGGCAATGACAACAAATGAGTTAGATTTGAGAAAGCAAGTGGAGGATTTGAAAGTAGAGTTACATTCCAAAACAGAACAGTTAAAATTGATCAAAGAAGATTATGACAAATTCCACCAGTCTGTAACGCCTTTGAAAAATGAACTTTTAGATTTACGAACGAAATGTTCTTATTATCAAGAGAAATTACAGGTAAAAAATGTTTCTTTTGAGTCAATTTTTTTTAACTAAAAAATAATAATTTTTTTATGTAATTTTTTTTTCTATATAGTAAAAAATGTTTTAATAATATTATGATTGCAGACCGCTAAACATAATTGTGAACGAGAGAAACAACTTACACAGAAACTAAAGGATCAGGTAATTCTTGATAACAAAAATATAACGGATCTAAATCGGCAGGTACGAGAAATGGAAAGGATTCTTAAGCGAAAGAATCCTGATTCTGTCTCGGCTTTGATCCTGACTGCTAACTCGGAAAATGAAAAGCTCAACACGGAGAAAGTAAAACTTTTGGAAGACAGAATAGTCTTTTTAGAGACTGAAATCAAGGCAAAGGAAGATATGGCTCAGGCAAAATTATCGGACATACAAAAGAAATTCACGGACATGAAGGAAAGATACACGGCACAAGTTTCGGATTTGGAGTGTAAGCTCAAGACGTCGCCGAGGGACAGGAAGATTTATTGCGAGGTGGGCGTCCAGACAATACACCGCAGCCTCGAAAGTCGGAATTCCGAGCCAAACCTTGCCGAGAAGCTGACTGGCAACAAAGCGGGCCCGAAGTCGCAGAACCCGAAGGAGGACACGCACCTGCTCGCGACGATTCGCGGTTTGAAAATCGAGCTTTCCAACAAGGAGAAGACTATCGCCAAGCTGGCGAAAGAGGGACAAGAAGTACAGAAGACAAACCGTAAACTGCAGAAGGAGCGCGAGAGGCTGCTGAACGAGCGACGCAACATGGAGCGCGCAAATAATAAGGGTTGTATCATGACCTCGTCGGACTCGAAGCTCTCTAGTCTGCGTACAGCCGACGCCAACGATCCCAACTCGAATTTCTATCAGAACGGTCACTTGACCAACGGTAAGAAGCTATCAGCGTCCACGCAGCGACTGTACGATGCAATGGAGAGCACTGAGATTAACAGCCGATTGAAGAAAATGGAGAATGAGAACGAGGTGCTAAAGGAGGAGCTGAGCAGACTCAACAAGGATTTCGTGGGCCTGAAGAATAAACGGCTGCACGATCTGAACTTGCTGCAGGAGGAGCACGAGAAGGAGATCGCACTCATCATCAAGGAGTACAGCGTTAAGATTGGAGATACCAAGGCTCTTAAGTTGCAGGTTTGATTTATTTTTATTGAATGCGAAAGAACAACATCATTCGCGTAGAAGAGATTTCTCAAAGTTATTAAGTTTTTTTTCAAGGGTCAAGTCAATTCGCAAATGGCTATGATATCGCATTTGAAACAACAAATCGAGAAATTTCAGGATTACAAAGAGCAGGTTATCATCCTGAAAGCTGAGAGAGATCACCTAGAGAGTAAAACTCGAGTACTCAATGAGAAAGTGAAGTACCTTTCGACACCAGTAAGTCACAGCAGATAAGATTTTCTTTTTAACTACTCAAAGAAGATATTTTTCATAATCTTATGTATAATCTTATGTATAATATTAACAATTTTGTAACACATCTATGTTCCGTTAATTGATTCAGCGATAATTTTGTAGAGTTCCCAGCAGCTGCAACTGCTGCAGGAGAAGATAACGATACTACAGCAGCGACACGAAACGCGCGAGCTCAGCCTGCAGAAGCTCGTACGCGACCTGCTGCGCAGTCGTAGCCAGAGCTGCCGGGACTGCAAGAGCATCGGTGACAAGGGCAAGCAGCAGCAGCTCTGTTACTTTCGCCAGGAGCTCGACAATATCCTCGGCACGCTGCAGGATCTCACCAGTCCTTGAACGTCCACTTGGGGACAGAGAACACTATCGAGAACGCGAGGAGTTTTTCGCTCCGGACAATTCTAAGGGCTAAGTTGTAAACTTTGAATGCGTGCGTTCATCGATGTGTCGATATATTACTTTTTTCTGAGAATTAACATCGTTTCTAGAGCAGAAGATAAAGTTTACATCGAGTACTATCAATTTGGTCAGATAAAATGTACAAATATGTTTTTTTTCTTGTAAATATTCAAAAATTATTTATTTCATAAAATCATATTAATTTATACTAGATTTTGTACATAACACAATAACTACTGGAGTTATTTAATGACAAAACGTTTCCTTTGTTAAAGTTTTATGAATATAATTTAAGTAAATGAGAATATCTTTATGATTATTTTTCTTGCCAAGGGATATTAGGTACAATGCAGTATTATTTATCACTACTTGTCCACTTTACTTTTGCTCTAAAGTGATGTCAGTTGTCTAGATAAAATATCAATAATATTCTATGATGCAGTTAATTATTAAACTTGATGTATTTTAAGATTAGTGGTAAATTTTTAAGAAATCAGTGGATACTTTCTACATATTAGCTGTAAATTTAAAATAACTATTGCGTCCTTAGATACTCTTTACTATTAGTCTTAAAAATAAATATTGAGATTAATAATTAACGCGCTCGGATGTACAGACGGCAAAAGTAAGTACTATTTAACTATGCATTTTTCAAAGTTTGCAATTAACTATCTCAAATTGTCACTGCAAAATCGTGAATTCGTTATTACATTTTTTAGCGAAGGGAAGTTCGATTACACACTAAACGAACAATCCTTTAATCATATCGTTTTATATAATTGTATAGTTAAGAAATAATTGTTATATTGTGATAATATTTACAAGTCATCGTAATGGATCTCCACTGAAAACGCAGTGCGTTTTTCAGTATTTTTTCTTTTACTCAAAACCAGTCATTGTAAATAACTCAACGTAAAGGATATATATTCTTGTACAGGGAGTCTGACCGCTTTGTCGATGAAAAATACGGTTTTATCTTGCATACTTTTTAAAACGGGTTCAGTATCAGAACATAATATTATTTGTATCTGTGAAAACAATTGAAGTTTTATTCTAAAATGTTATTGGCTTTAATATTGTATGATTTTCAAAGAATTGAACGAGTTCAAGAAGATAACATTAGTGTGTTTTGCTTAAAATTTTTGTGTCTAATATCTTTTATAAAAGAATCAAATTATTTAAGATAAGCTAAAAGTGAATTATTTACATTTTTAATACACAAAACTCAAAATATAAGTTATTCTCGTAATATTTATCAAAATAAATATCATTGTTAAAACGCATATAAAATAATTCAATTTTATATTCATGTAACTAATGACTGCATAACTTTAACAACAGCAATACCTGAAATTTTGTAAAAAAAAAAACTGTTTTGTATACAATGCGGAAAAAGTCAAAGAAGTCATGATTCCATACACAGAAAATGTTTATTATATTTACTGTAATAACACCAAATATGCTGTAATTATTTTAAACTTATCTCGCATCATAATACTATGAACGGCTAAAAGATGTTTTTGCCTGGGCTTAAATTGTCAAGAACCGATTTTCATAAAAATGCAGTTCGATTCCCTGATCTTTTAATGTACAACTGGAAATATAGCAAAATCTTGCCAAATTATTTAATTCTTCCATTTAAAAAAAAGGTGATTAAAGTATTTATTGTAAACTACAAATTTTATGGAGTAAAATAGAAAATGAATCTTTACTTTTACTTAAAAATATTCGATATATGCGAGTACGTAATTGTTATTTATTTTATAGAATTCTAAGCAAACAAAGAAGATACATTGAATAACCTAACTACTTTTGTAGCTAAAAATATATAATATCTTTTAATTAGGGTCGCTATGTAATTTATAATAAAGTAGGCATTTTTTACTCCGAAAATTTGTAGTATTATACTTTTTGATTTTCTGGTGTCAAAAAATCAGCCATATTGGTGTTGAGTATTCGAGTTTGATGATTTTGAAAAAAAATCTGACGGAAACATCAACTTGAATCACTTCCCAAACGTGCTCTCTTATGAACTTCCAAAAAACTTAAACTCAATTTTTCTAGAAAGTTTACTTTCAAAGAAAATTCCGCCTGTATGTACATATGTAGATGCTATTTATTTATTTAACCTTAGGTCATTAGATAAATGTGTAATTTTTTAATAACTTATAATAATTATAATTTACGAGTAGACGATATTTGATCAACGAATTATTAAACTTAAACGGATATTTGATCTGTAGCTCTCTGCTATTACGTATTATTGAGTACAAAGGGCTTGCGTCGAAAAATTTAATGAATTAATAATAGGTGGCCATTTTTTTTATAATGAATTGACATGAATGAATCTAGGCTTTAATATCTTGAACGATGTATCGAGCACATCGCACAAAAATCTAATTTTTTTAAACGTTAGCTTTAAGCCGCTCGGCTCGATGATACATTGTATATTATTAAGACTAATTTTAATAAAACTATATCTCTGTCGAATAGAAGGAATTCTCGTTATTATTTATTTTATCTCCTCAAACATCACATTAAATTACTTTATTAATAAATTCCCTTACAACAATTTTTAATTAAGTACGTGTCCGTATATTTTTTAGTTTACCATGTCAAGCGAAATATTCATTCGTATTGTGTAAGATCAAGCTACTTTCATTGAATAATAATTTAATAAATAAAACACAATAAATATAATTGCGCTGAATATTTTGTTTAAACGATTTAAAAAACAAGTGCCTGAACCGCATATAGGTCCTTTCTTCCTGTAGCATTCAATGGATACACTGACATTTCTAAGAAATCAGATAAATACGCCAGGACGGCGATTATCGCATCCGCCTTCGCAACATTAGTACACTGTTAAAAATAATCATGAAAAACTTCCATCATACGCAACGTTTCTTATAAAATGCGTAATTTATGCCTTAACGTGTGAAAAATTCCAAACTTCTTCAAGATTACTACTTCACTACATTACACTACACTACTTCCGCAAGATGTTTAACAGTAGCATGAAAGAACAGCGCGACCGCACCGTTGACTTCAGTAACGATAGCGAAATCACCCCGAAAACCCTTCGGGGTCTTCTGGATTACATTTATGGTGTCAAGAACGTTGAAGAATTGAAGGACATATTGAGCGAGTTGTTTACTTTAGCTTTGAAATTTGATATTGCTGATTTAAAAACATCTTGTGAATTCATTGTCAGCAATGGGATTAATAAAACAAATGTGGCTTCGAGTCTGCTTTTCGCTCATAAATACGACCTAAAGATATTAAAAGAAAAGGCATTGAGCTTATCTAAGATGCATATGAATGATTTAAAAGCATCAAAAGAATTTGAAGAGATTTGTCAGCAAATCTGGTAAAAGAGTTGATGTAATTAATTATTCTTATATGTTCATGATTGAAGATTCATTTTAGTTCAAAATTTTATGTAATATTTTATACTGAATAAACATTAATATATTTAACGAAATAATACTAATGATTAAAATAATATTATTCAGAATAATCAATTAACAATTATTATGATGAGTATACCAAGATCTGGTAATCAATAATGGTCACGGAAAAAATACAACTGAAAATGACTTGTACTTAACCTACATAAGATCATAAATATTATAATCGATTTTCTAGTAGTTGAACATTTAAATTACGATCTTGTGAAACCGTTCAAACCATTTTATCGTCTATTAGAGTAGAAAATCGTTACAGTTGATTTTATAATTTATAGTCAATTAAATAATACGTGATAATATTAAAATTACCTTGTTGAGGCTGACAAAATATATTGATACAAATAAAATGAAAAGAAAAAGAAGATATTATTGCGCTACGTTTAAAGTGGTAATATAGGTACAAAATACAAAATGATTGAGTTTGACTTTACATTATTTTAATTCATAAGTTAATATAATACATTATTAGGCTTACAGTTGCAAAAAAGTAATGGTATAGTCATTTTGTTCTTAATCTATTTTTTTAAAGATGATCTTGTTAATTTCTTTACATTTGCATAATATATTCATAAATTAGTTTATCTCAAAATCTTGTTATATGAAAATGCATTTCATATGATAAAGTTATGATTCTCTTCGTTTCTTATTTTGTATTTTCAGAGAAGTGTTTCGTTAAGTATAAGTTCTATTAATTACAATTTATTACGAATAGTGCGATTATGTACAACATACATTAATAATTGTACAAGTAATTTCATTATCTAATAATTTATTTTGATGTTTCGTACCATATTTTCAAAATTGAAACTAATACAAATTATCTGAAACTATTTTATTTTCAACGTTACGCTGAAGATAATAGATAAATTGTAAACTATGATTTCTACATACATACATATATGCACAATTAATCGGTATGAAGTTTTTCACGAGATTTAATTAAACTAATTGTAATACGTAAAGGCTTTGTATAAATGTGCATCAAACTTATAAACATGCGTTTAGCTTACGCATTTTTTCATAGTAGTAAGAATCATTGAATAACTATATCTTTTTTGTAAATAACGTCATTTACATATAAATTGGTGCAGGTTTTTTTTACAAATGATATATGAAACGAGCAGAAAACAAATTTTTTAATTCGATTAATTCTAATTTATATTAAAAATAATTTAATTTTCAATTAAAGTAGTTAACTAGCGAATAAGATTAATACATTTTTCTTGGTTTCCTGAACTTCCAGGCAAGTAATATTTATTATAGATAAACTAAAGTAAATTGGACGTTTCAATATTGTGTGAACGCTTGATAATTTTCATCAATGTTTTTTTTTTCATGCAATTGTCGCTCTCATTGAACAATAAGTTTATTTAAATATAATATAATTAAGAATGCAATAAACTTCAAAACAACGCAGGTACAATTTTAAAGAAACAAGCTCGACGCTCGAAATTAAATGTCTAGCTTGAAAATCATTCAACCTACTCTACCATTCAGACCATAAAAAGACACTTGGTTCCATTCATTTATTTTTTAACGACCGTTTATTCATTTTCGAAATTAGTGCTTAAAACTACCGTTCAAATGCTACCAATTTCAGATCCAATATCGAATAAAGAATAACGTTCAACGGCAGCTTTAAGAACCGCACGCCCACTAAATCAATTAAAAAAATTGTCCGTGAAGCGAACTGCTATTCTGACTCGTGTATACATCTTCTCTTATTCATGGTAGCTCGAAAACACTGAACGAAACGCATCCTTTTACGCGCCAAACGCTAGCCCGAGCGGGGAGTCGACTCTTGGCGAGGAAGCCGAGTTCTTCCTCACTGAGGATTCCAACCCTCGACTGCTCACGCCCGCGAGTGACCGCCGTGCTTGCGCTTTACGTGGGCGACGAGAGTGCCTTTCCGCGTGTACCGGGCCCCGCAGCAGTGGCAGGCGAAGCTCGGCCTCTTGTCGCAGCCGTACTTGACGTGCTGCTGTAAGTGCTTCAGCTTTTTGTACAGGCGGCCACACTTGGCGCACTCGAACTGCAGCTCCTGCTGGCAGCGCTCGCACGTCTTGCGTGAGCGACGCTTCACGTACGCCGAGGTCAACTCGCAGCGGCCGCAGAAGACTAGTGGCGCGTCCTCCTCAAGTTCTGTTGGGGAAGATGAATTTTTTATTTTATTTTTTTATTTTTTAGAATATTTGGGTTGGGGAGGATTTGATAGTATATGATAAGTCGGTGGGAATGGTGCCTGGATTTTCAAATTGAGCAACAGTTGACAAGACTTTTGTGTAGTAAAAAAGAGCAAATGTAGGAAGATATTGTTCATGAAATGAGATAGGCATGTAGAATTGTTTCGTCAGCTCTTTCTACAAGTCCAAATATATATATAAAAACTTTGACTACTAAAAAACTTAACTTTGTAGTTAAAAACTTGTATGCTTCTTGTAAAATTATTTTATAGAAAAACAAACATTCTGATAATACGTCTCTATACTTCCTATAAGAATTTAGTTTCGAGAGTAATGTTTATGAGTTGAAGGCGTGCCAATAATTTTGTGATTCAGCGCCTTTGGAAGCACCAACAGCAAAATAGGATTTTAGAATTTGTCGTAAGCACTTAATCAGTTACCGATATTCAAGTAAAGATTTGTAATTCCAAGTTTTATTCTTAGCATTAATTGGATTTTACGGCATGATTGCAGTGGCATTTAAAAATATGCGAATATCAATTTTAACTGATTAATTGCAAACAGTAACAATAAAAATTACGACAATGCTGATTATGTACCTGAGTGGTAAGATGCGTCGCCTAACATGTCATTGTCCGAGTCGTACGGTATTTCCTCTTTGATGAAAACCGGATTTGTGGGCAGCTCTGAAATTCAAAAGTGGACGAATCATCTAACGAGGTTACAACAAACCAAACTATTCTTTTCGGAATACCTCCGACACTTACCAGTAGAAAGTTTTCGCGCATTGTGATCACTTCTTCTCCTTGCGGGTGTGAATCGCCTTCGTATCCTATAGTCTGAAATAACATACAAAGATTGTCATTTATACGATATTTAAAATTTGTAATTTATTATAAGTACATTGAAACGAACTAGCTAATTATAGATAACTAAAAATGTTGTGGTCTACGTCATGCAATTTTTGTTACGTACGCTGCTAATTATTTGTAATGGTCAAAAATTTTCTTTATAATGTATAATGTATGCAATTAATAATCACTTAATGCAACGTTCGTAACAAAGATTTTTCGGTGCAAATACAAAACTCGTCAAGTGAAATGATTAACATTATAATTATAGAAAAAAATAAATAAATTACGACTATTTTTAGTAAATGTTATGAAGGGTTATTACATTTCCGCAAAATGTAATACGATAAAGGTTTAATAAACGTAATAATGTGTTTGATTTGTTTTCGGAAATATGGTAAGTATATTAGAAATTTCTTATAAAATACTTGAATTTGCGATAACTTTTGATTGATTCATAATGTTATATAATATGAGAGCAAATGTAATTTTTCATGGAAATTTTTGTAATACTTTTGTACAACATTTTGATGCTGTCGAAATTTTGTGAAAATAAATATTTGTAACACAAAAATGATCAAATCAATGTTTTATTTATAAAAAGCACATACTTTTGTACATACATAACGCATTGACACAAATACGCTTTCTTTTATGGTGATATATATATTTATTTACACAGTGCTTGTCTTGTAAAAACGAATTATAAACAGATAGTTATTATAATTAAAATATGAATAATCATAGTAGAAGTTTTTCGAATACATGTTTAGCACCAACTGATTAATACAAATAGAGTTTTAGATTTACTTTTAAGAGAGTCTTGTTTATACCAGGATTTTACAGAAGAAAATCACTTACTGATATATTTTGTACTTCAGTGAATGGCAAATTGGTCACGACCGCACATTTTTGGATGTATTGAGAATTTCTTTCCAAATAAAAATCACTTTTCCTCTGATCCTTGAACATCAATTTTCCAACTTCCAATTAAGCATAATTTTGAACTTTCCGAACTTGTTCATCGGCTCATCATTTTCTGCAATAAAATATATTTTGTTAGAAGAGATCCAATATTTTATGAATTTTTTTTTATTTTAAAGATCTATCTGCGTTAACATGTGATCGAGACAATCGTTACCTGTTTTGTTATGGTTCACACTTTTGACATAGCCAAAAATATGAAAACAGAAAAAGTGAAGGATTACCAATAATAACTATTATTTATTTGCCTAAAGAGTACAATAATAATATAATGAAAAAAATGATAATTAAAACAAAAAACACGAAACGATATGCTATCTAACTTATAAATA
Organism: Torymus flavipes; assembly: GCA_030522905.1. NCBI lineage: Eukaryota > Metazoa > Arthropoda > Insecta > Hymenoptera > Torymidae > Torymus > Torymus flavipes. The sequence continues at coordinate 1,160 of JAPYZO010000627.1, read as the reverse complement.
ATTCTCCAATCTTTAAAATACTAATAATTACGTTAAGAACAATTATAAAACCACTTACAGATCGTTAAGGAAAGACAAACGACTTAACCGAAGAATTATAATAATTAATAGATAAAATAAACTAATACTGAAAATTCTTGTGATCTACACGCTACCGCTTCTAAATATTACCGCATCTAAACTAGAAAAATCCTATTTGAAAAAGCAGAACCGCTTGTGGTTTCTAAGATGATCACCGCGCCGGAACTTGCTGCCGCACTTGGGGCACGCGCGGACCTCGCCACGCTCGAACACCGTGTGCATGCGTTTCACGTGTGCCTCCAAATCCTTGTAACCCGGCGTTTCGTTGGGACACTGGGGACACTTGACACGCTGCTCCTCGTCACCTTTGCACCACTGGGCGTGCTCGCAGCGCGCAACCTCGTCTCTGAACTTCTCGTTGCAGCTGGGGCACGGGTAGAATTTGGCGTGCTTATATTTTAAGTGCCTGATGAGGTAAGCCTTGGAGATGGCGAGGAAGTTGCATTTGTCGCAGCGCAGTTTCTTTTGGGTCTGCATCTTAGGTCTGCCGCGCCTCCGCGGCTGTTCTCGTTTGGTTGATCGAAGTTGGCGTCGGTCTGGTAGGGGTTGGAGGTAGAAGACGTTTCATTAGGTGGGAATTACTTGTAGAAAATATCGTAAAACGTTTCTTATGTTCTTTATAGATCTGTTTTGAGAAATAATTTTTGAAAAAAAAAAAAAAAAGCAAATGATTAAGTTTTTTTTTACAATAAAGCCTTTGGAATAATTTTTCAAGTCTTCAAAACATGATAAAAATTATTTGCAGGTATATTACTTTTAGGTAATAAATGTTGAACGTAAGCACGATTTTTATCTACTTAATTTTTTATAATTTATTTATCTATTTAGTGGTTAGACATATGTTTAGTTATAAAATCAGACATCGTGCATTCTAATACCACCATTGATAACTTTTGTTTAAGATGACTAATTTCATTAACATTATTTCACTCTTCTGAATAATTCTATCTAACCTTTAGGGTACTGGAAACTCTATAATTGCTTAGGAAACGTTTTCCAATTTGTGTTTAATCTATACTATTTTAAGATCAGTGATTACGAATTGATTACTTATCAGCGATCCCAAAAATCCCAGAGTA
>JAPYZO010000624.1:0-32422 GCA_030522905.1 Torymus flavipes | reverse complement strand
CGCTGGCGACACTTGCACAAGTGCCCCGCCTGCACTTGAATGGAGACGTCGGTACGACGACGATGTCAGGGTTACCTACGTGCCTCAAATTTCTCTCCAAATCTCGTGACACGTGAGGGTGTCGCTTCTTTGTGCCTTTGTGATGCCGAGTATAAGTAGTTCGCAATCGCTGAAATGGGTTTCGCAGGTGGAAAAGTGCGGGTGAAGGACGCAAGCCAGCCGAGCGCGTGATATGGAAAACGTTGGGACATTTATTGAGATTTGGGAGTGTTGGAAATTTATCTTTTATATTTTATATTGGCGGATGAGTTACAATATGTTTGCAGAGTGGAGAGGCTCATAACTGCGTATAAAATCCACTATTTGTAATTAAATTAATAATTCTTTTGCTCTTTTTTTTTCTTAATTAATTAAAAAAATTTAATTATCTTTATTTCTTATTCTAAATATTATATTTTACAAAATGGTAAATCAAAATGGTAATACCCCTTATCCACAAAAAATCAGAATCTTTCTAATGAGACTGAAGTTAGCAGCCGCTTCCAGCAGTCTTTTTTCTACTTTTGTGATATTTTCTTCCACTTTTAATAGTTCGTTGTTATTTACTTTACATTATTCATAACTCTAAACTATGACAGTTTGCGTGTTTCAGATTACTGCAAGTCATTTTAATCGATAAATAAAAGATTATACTCGTACTGTTATACAATTAAAAATTAAATTATTTCTTACAAAAGCGCTTACAATTGAAATCAATTGTGTGTTAATTATATAATCGCAATTCAATTAATAACTGATTTATAGTAAAAGCGATATTATATGCTTATTGAATGTTTGGTTTTATTTAGTATTGAATTTTTGAGTAGTGTCATGAGTAAGCTATACGGCAAACCTTAGGGTAAATTAGAGCTATCATTTTGTAAATAATAATAATACACAAAAATCAATTGTTAATATATGTAACATAAAAATTTTTTTTTCTTTGAAAATATTCAAAAATAATATTTTAATTTCGAATTGATGATTTATTAATTTTCTTCTTCAATGCATCATTGTGCCATGATTTTCAAAACAGTAATTCATTTAAAAGATAAAATCAAAAGTAAATTAAAGGTAAAGCACGTGTTATTATATTTCATTTCAGGAATTGTGAATAAGCTAATAAGTTCAAAGTCTAGTCGGAAAAATTTTGTGAAACCAGTCGCTTGACTATTAAGTTCTATAAACCGGTTACACCGGGCGTATTCGAATTCTATAATTTGAAATATCTGCAAATTCGCGACCTCCAACTAGTCAATCACGATATAGCAGCCAAAAAGATAGTCGAAATCAACTCTATACATTATTTCCATGTAGAACGTGATGAATGGAATTTGCCTTTTAATAAATTCTCTTTTGCTTACGTAAAGAAGTAAAAAATTGAAGATCTTGACTTTTTACAAAAATTCAGAATACAAGGAAAATAAAATTATTATTAATTATTGGTTCAGTAATTATAATACATTATCGAAACCGACGAATGATAATAAATTGTAAAAACTTTTTGGCTTCCAAAAATAAACTAGATTTCGCTAAAGCAACCACGCGTTAAAAACTAATCAAAAGGCCGTTGAAAATAAATTTTATCGATGGCGTAGAAGTTGAGAGCTTAAGAAATAAGACAATCAAGAGCAAATTAATCTATGAAAATTTATTTGCCTCGGTGAACTGTTATTACTCTAGTGACTTAATTGAAAATATTACGTTTTAAAAAATGTCTAATTTAACGTTTTCATAAATCAAATGAAAGTATTATTTGATTATAGTTTTTTAATTTTGCAAAAGCTTGGTTTTTTTATGTCATAATACATGGTATTTATTTAGAATCTATGAAATAAAATATGCGAAGATTTAATTGAAATGATAGCATCATCATCTTTAAAAGTTTTAAAACGTCATAATATCATAACTGTTGAAAACATTTAATTCTCAATCGAAATTCAAATAACAGCCAATATATTCATATCCTAACTAAATAAACTTTGAGTACAGTCGAACTGCCTCAAATATTCGACACAAACACTTGTAACGATTTTTGTCAACATTTGATATACTTTTATTATACGGCCATGTACTACGAATATCAATTGCAAATTCGAGTATCTACCTCCTAATTTTTTTTCACTATGCGAAACGAAAACATCAGGTCACTCTTCCGATTCTTGCCCCAGGTTTTTTGCCAGAGTTCAAGACCATCTCCATTACGAAAACAATCCCGGCACTCGAAGTAACCAAACACTCGATCAAATTCTAATATCCCAGGCAAAACAGGGAACAGATGTCTAAATTCTATCTATATATAAGGATGACCTTCTGTCGCTGAATGCTAATAACTCTGCGCGTCTCTAATCAACCGAGATGAAAAAAGAGGAACGAGAAACATATTTCGCCTCTGAAAAAAAAAATTCCTTCCGATCAGTCATTGCTTTAAAGGCTGCGAGATGTAACCTCAAGAGGTGAGTTTTCGTAAAAACTCACGTATGATAAAGAATTGACGCGCATAATGGATGAACGTGTGACGTAGTGCTAATGTTGTGACGAAGATGACGCGTGCGCACGGGGCGAAAAAAGTGGACTCGAGCGCGTTGTGTTACGCAGGTATTTTGAATAATGTCTGTTACTATAGCGTATAATTATTTTACATTATTTCACTATAATCTCTTACGTGTGATTTTAAGACATTTGCATAATTAAATTTCGAAGATTTTGAATCATAAGTTCGAATGTAGGGATATGTCCTACCCCGTGTAACTATTCCCATATACCCCCATACAACCCCATATGACTATTGACCTATAGTTATATTATACTTTGCGTATTTATTATACGCCGTGAGACTAATTTACTTTAGGAGTAAGTTCAAAAAATTCATACCGAATGATACAGAACAGAAATTTCCTTAAGGTCATCCAGTTTCTTTGCCAAGTCCACCGAAAAAAAAAATTTCAATCATATTTTGTTGACAATATAATCTGCATAATGATGTCTCGTTTCTCTACCACAGTAACACGCAGATCATGCATACAAATGATACTACAGACCGTACACAAAAAGTAAAATTCTTCTAAGCAGCGCATTTTTCCTCGGCGAGTATGCGAGCACGTATTCAAAATAATGTAAGCGCGTATTTTCTCGTAAAAAAAATTGTTTATTCGGTAATTCATGCTCATTGTCAGATAGGATATGTCTGTGTTCACTTAATCATTGCATAAACGTTGCAAGTGCACGCGACTTTATTCTCGCTCGGAGAATTTTCTGACCAAATCTCTTTCCATACGTGGAAATGTTTTTAAAATAAATTTACGCACATCTCTCATCGTTTCAATATTCTTACTGAAAGTGCATATATTTAACGTTCAATTTTACTTTCTACAAAATACACCCCGAGAAAACTTTCACGAAAATTTCGTATACGCTAAAATCACTTTCGCATGTTTTCGCCAAAAAGAGATATATTCGCACCTTTGATAAAACCCGCTGCGTCGAGTGCTGTGCAAACATTTCGTCGCGCACGACTCTTTTGTTCCCTTAAAAAAGGAAACGGCGACCACGAGAAAAATGTGCGCGAGCGCACTGAATCCTGAGAAAAAGAGTCACAAAGGAGGCGCGACTGAAAAGTGAATGAGATTTAAAGAGCGAGTCACCTCGAAGCGATTCTCAACGAGCGAGTGCGTTTTGAAGCTTGCGTGATAATTGTCGCTGCACTTGAATACGCTTACATGTCTCTTTCAGCCTGTTATTTAAGGAAAAATATTAACCTTTAGTTTGGTGATTTTATCTGTACTTGTAATAAAAATAAAAATTCAGCTGACGAATATTATTTTACTTATTTTATTTATACCACATTTATTTCGGTTACTTTCAAGTTCATTTTAGTATATTTGCACTTATAAGTACGAATAAATTACTTGTCATTATTAAATTTAAATATTCAGTGTTATTACGACGTGAATTTTATATTTGCAATTTTGTGAGTAAACATTGCACCATATTTGCGAAAATAAAGTGTCGCTGAAAGTTTGTCAGTGTATCCTGAAGTTTACGCTTGTAAATTTTTTTTGGCGTGTCGAGACACAATACGCAGAAGACATTATGGCCGACCGCATAAACTTTGCGAAAGCTACGTTATTAATGCTAATATAGTTTTGCACTTAGAGTTAGTTAACGATCTTTATGAAAATACTTCTTTCTAAAAATACTTTCAAGTCAGTTAAATTGCTTTTTATGTTATAACTAATTTGAACTTTATAAAGTGTTACTTTCTTTACCTAATAAACATTAAATTACTTCATAACGAAGTGATATTTATAAATTTTAAAACCACGTACTAATTTTAAGAACAAAAGAAATTTTTTATTTACAGCTACTACAAATCAACCAGAAGTTGATTGAAATTTATTTAGTTCATAAAAAATGCTTTTTCGAATTAACGCTCTAGTTATGAAAATATGTTTAGAAAGTAAACCCTATATATGCATTCAACTTTCATACCCGTATCACTTAAATGTTTCATTTCATTTATTGCATCCTATTCTTGAATTAAAATGAATAATTGTGAGAAAAGAACATCTAATTCAGTTACATCAGTACGAATAACAATATTCAACAATAAAAATTGAATCATAAATTGAATTATATCCACCTGTAATGAAAATATTAAATGGTAAATATTATGTCCAAATATAAGATAACTCAATTTATCTGGTAATTATTCATTGCAAACATCAACTTAAACACAATAACCGACTATTAAAAAAACCTCGAACACATTAATATTCTTTTCGCTACAAAACACTTTTTCTGCACGAAAAATTCTATTTCTGGCATACTTTTTACCGGCGCTCATCGATAACTCGACAAATTTTTGCATGCAACGTCTCTTTGAAAAAAGGTGTCTTCTATCCACGCAAACAATGACCGAAAAAAGCGCGTCTAGCGTCGTCTACGGCCATAGTCAGAAATAGCTCCGCGTTTACTCTCTTCCTCCTTGCGATTTTTTTCCGACGTCGAGTTTTTCCGCCGGGTTGCTCGATCGGCGAGAGCTGTATACGTAAGGCACTTCATAAAAAGCCGTCGCGGGATTTTGAATTCAGTTTTTATCGAGTAATTGACGTAGGAGCTAAGTGAATTTTCATAGGTTGAGGAATTGAATGAAATGTTCTTCGGCTGTGACGTAGATGTATATGCATGACGTTTGAATGTGCTTAATATTAATTTTGTCAAGTTTTTGATGATTCGCATCCTGTGAATCACGCAACATACGATATATGATTATTAACCACAAATATATATGAAGAGATAAAAAATTTAACGTAAAATTTTTCTTTTTGTTGCAGGTAAGATACCGATCATGAAAACCTTTCTTCGTAACGTGAGTTTGACTGAATAAATTCTTCATTTTCATTAGCCCAGCAAAATATTAAACTTTGGTCAAAACCCTATGAATGTTTTCTTTTGAAAAATTTTTCTCGAAGAAACCTCGCGGCGACCATCGCATGTCCACGCGCACAACCCGATTCCCGTTCGACATCGGAGATCATATTCAAAGGAAAAAAAGTCGTTACGCAAGAGAGCGAGTTTTATTGGCCGGGGCAAATTTACGAGCGTCTTTGATACGAGAAAATTGCCGTCAACGGTGCACACGAAGATACCGGTGTAGGTACGCGAGTATATGCCTCGTCAATGTCGCGATTTTTGACATCGCAGGTTAATCCATGTACGCACGACTGGCAAGTTAACGAGATGATGATGGTGTGGAGCCTTGTTTTTGTTGTTTCGAAATTTTCTCTGGTTTTGGTGTCAAGCCATAATTTTGAGATTTCTAAATAAGCCGAAAATAATAATTTGTTTTAGTGATATTATAATAATTGATTGAACTCTATTTTTCTTCAAATAATATTTTTAATGTTCTATGTAAGGCTTTATATGAAAAAAAACAAACTTTTTCTGGAGCTGTTATTTAAAAAAAAAAATTAGTTGTTGACCTTTCTTTGGATACACTTTCAGCATTCCAGTTACTTACTATGAAAGCTTTTTTTAAAAACTTTGTTCATTTTACATGGTGATAACATTCCATTAAAACTGACGAATAATTACACTCAAGGCATGCAACCTCAAACCCAACCACATTTAACTACATGAGCGCCGGCATAAATCAATTTTTCCCCTCCTAAAAGTGATCGCCGATAACGTTCCTGATGCAGGAAGTATTTCGCGGATAATCGCCGTAATAAGCACACGCGTCAACAGTCGAAATCAAAAGAATCGACAAAAAAGGCTGTGGCTAATTAACATCTTTGTCGCAGCGCAGATATGACAAAAAAATGCTTACGGCTTTGTGATATCTACATATTCGACAGAGTAAGGTCGGATGCATCGAACTCGCCGAAGCTGTTTTCGCGTTAATCGTGAATCGGCAGGATCGAGTTTTTTTAACATGTCGGGGATTATTTTTTGAATAAGTTTTTGAATCTGAATGTTAGGTTAAAAAAAATTGAGATATTTTCATATACTGACTACTCTGTATAAAATATAAGTAGACATATTTTCTGTCGTCATTCTTTTCGAAAATCGTTGCACTTCAAATTTATTACTGCCATTAATATTCATTCTAGATAAAGTAAAAAATGAACAAGGTTTTTCATTTAAAGTACATGCGTCACGATCTCAGTGACAATTGTCTTTTTGTAATGGTTCGCAGTAAGATAAAAGTAACAATCCTTTACGCCCCTATCGATTTCGAATTATAATTTCAAAGTACTTTCTTTGAAAACCTTTGAATTTTTCAAGTCATCAATGAGCTAGAGACGTTGGTTGAATACATGTACACTATTTTCAGTATGGAAATTAAAAAAGCTGAAATAAAACGTTGAATCACTTTACAGAAATGACTCACAAAATCATGTTAACGTTTTATACAGCTATAAATATAAATAGGTACACAAGTAAAAAGACCTTTTTATTAAAATAACCCTATAATTTATCTTTTTCTTTTTAATGAAATAATGTACATAAAGTATCGAGGTATATCATCGAAAAGATACTAGTCAACTTTTGCTAATTAAAACTTGTATAAAAGAATGATAATGACGCTGATTAATAATAAATTATACTTGAATGTGTGAAGAATTCATAATTAATTCAAATGAGAAAATAGAAAATGCGATGTGAAAAGATCCTGTCAATGCCAGATTAACTAAATTAATCAAACCGTTGTCCGAGTAAGCATTAATAATCATAAGATTTCAAGGTTTTTAGTTTCAATAATAGAAAACATACGTTTTTTATTTATTAATTCGTCGCTCAAATAAATACTTTCACATATAAACATTGATTTAATTTTCTCACAAACGTATTCATCGGTTTCCGTTGTACGGATTTCTAATCGTCATCTAAAATTCTTTGATCTAACCTTGGCCCATCGTAATATACGCTAATAACCACCGATACAATGTATTTTTCCCATTGTACCGACATCAAAGTCACAACAAATTAAAACTGTACACTATCGCGCCGTCTTCGTTTATACATCCCAATTAATTTTTTCACGCACTTTCTCCTCATCTCGTCGCGTGAACGACGAAGAAAGAGAAGAAGAGAAAAAGAGAAGAAACCGTAACGAAAGCCTTTCGAAAATCAAAGAGTCATCGACGACTATTAACACGCGCGGGAATCGACAAGTGTATCATGCGTTTTCTCTTATGCAACCATTGAACAGGTCTATTACAATCCACATACCAGTGTGTGTGTGTGCGTCTAAATATAAAACTGTACAAGTGCATTTTTCTTTTCTCTGTGATTGATTGAAATTTTTAGCTTGAGATAAACCTTATCAAATATGAATATTTTCTGCGGTTATATAAATTCAAACGAACCACGTACGTTGACTTTATCAAACTTTGTTAACGTTATGCATATCGTTCTTTTGAAAATTCATTATTTATTTTCCGATACGATTGGATGGTTAAATTAAATGTCAAAGTATATACTGATTTTCCGAGTTATATATATATCTCAAAACATTTTATTTTTCCCATTTAATTGCAGAACAAATTAGAAACATCGTAAATCTCGCCCCCTTGTGCAACAATGTTACCATTGCATCACATACCAAACCATTATTTTTCTATTAGGGAATATGAGAGACGTACACACATATAACTGCAAAAAGCTTTCTTATAATATGACTTCGGAACGCGCTCGCACGCTCCTTTTCCATTGCAAAAGAAAGCGAGTACTTATATACTAGCCATAAAACTCACCCGACGTTGCTGAGACTTCGGGGAATCCCCGCGTGTACATTCACCATACGGACGGAGTCATAAAGTACCTCTAATTCGCCGCGTATAATACATACACTCGTGTTGTACCCCATACACGGGTGTCATTGGCGAGGCAGCGCGCATTCTAATAACATTTTGTAATGCCGCCGTGGCCGCGGGGAAAATGAAGAAACTGCTGGTCGATTACGTTCGCCGTGCGCACACACGCCTGTGTGCCCGAGTGAGCTTGTGTATATGTATATATTTTTCAGTGCGAAGCGCCGATGCAAATTTGATTGTTTCGTTCACGAGATTTCGACATTTCGCGTACCGTTCTCGCTTTGTTTGCTTCTATTTTTCGTTCTGTGAAGTTCGCGGAAGGAGTGTGACAGAGAATTTCGGGGTTTAGTCGAGGTGGTTTTGTTGGATCGAAGCTGGATTTGCGTACCAGAGGATCAAAAATCAATTTTTTACTAAGGTTTTTCGTTGATTATTCGTTAGAGAGAATCTTTTTATATTCTAATTCAAATACGTAAATTTCATTTGACGCAATCAAGCGAAGGTTGACCGCGTTGTCTTAAAAAAGTTATCTGGAGTTTTTTTGATAAATAGTTATATTTTTACGAGAAAAACTCGTTTTTATCCTGATATTATAATGTTCACATATATTATAGTTGAAGATATTATTTATTTTTGTTTTTTTTTTAATCACCTAAAGATAAAAATTTAAAGCCTCGTTAAGTAACTAATTTGAAATTCGTTAAGTTTAACAAGCAAATATGATATTGTTTAACAGTTTTGCCTAATCCATCTCTTTTACAACTATTATGATAAAAAAGTACTTAAAAAATTTAACATACACCTGACAAGCGTTATGACATTAAAATATTTAAAAGTTGCGCACACAAGACGCTACTATACAGTAGCCCACTTTGCTCGCGACCTTGCATTGCAGCAAATAAATAACATTTTTGATTTACATGCTCTAAATAATGTTTATTAATCGGTCGAAAGGCATACTTAGAATATTTTTAATTTCAAAGAAAAATTAAGAATAATAAATAATTTAAATATACACACGCAGACATAGTAGTACATTCCACTTACCTTATTAATTGTTACTAAAGCAAATACTTTTGAGGGAGCTGAAAAATTTTAATTGTATACATCAACGGTATCGTAGAATTCCCTAAATTATTGATAAAGTTATTTATAGCTTAAAACAATTAAAATTAAATCTGAATAGATTTTTGTATACAGTTTGTTTCGTGAATGTCACGACTCCGAAGAATCCATTAACCTTTAATTATGTTCCAACGACTCTAAATTGACACGTGATAAACATTCATCTATGTACAGTCTCAAGCACTTTCTACATATATCTTTACTGCTTATACGTCAATATAGAACAATACATAAAACTGTTCGAAAACTCATGTTTTTGAGAATCCTTAGAATTTAATTACCACCAGAAGTAATTTGATTTCATTCTGACGAAATGGTGAAAACATGATCAGAAATTTTATGAAACTATTCTTAGACAACAACAGACATGTCTTACCCCAAAATTCAACCCGTCTTTAACTCACAACTTCATAAAACGAGGCTACCTGCGAAGGCCGCACCGCTTCAGTTCTGCGATCAGCGACTCTGCGCACGTCTGCGCATATAGTGCCTCCTCCTTCTTTCTTCGTTGCGCTCTTCGCGATCTACCGACCTGACGTCAGTGCCAAGTACCTACTCGTTGTGCCGAAAAAATGGTCCGATGGGAAGATTCCACGTTGCCAGTAGTTACGATCTCTGGAGGATTTGTCGGACATTTTTTTCAGAGCGCATAGATGGAGGTGATTTGTTGTGGATTTTATTTTTAGATGTAAGAAAAAGACTGAGAGATAGAGAGAGAGAGAATATTTTACTGGAGTTGGTATGTGAATTTTAACTCGGTTTTGACTATTTTTATAGAAATAAAATCAAACATTTAAACTGATGCTTAAATTTCTTAACGGTAGCTCCTTATTTAGGATCAAAATAAAAAAATCCTACCAAATGTTTTCTTTTTCATTTTTAAATGTAAATCCACCCACTACAATTTAAAATTTTTTATTTGAATTGATCCATTAATTTTATTTATTCGAAAAATAAAAAACGACTAAAAAATATCTATAAATATTAGTAATGAAAACTAATTGAAAAAAATTATGAATATGTTGATAAATATGCAGTGGTTTTAATAATAAAAATACTTTCTCTTTTACCAAAATATTCACAAGTGCGAATTTTCTGCAATAAGAAAAAATTTTCTGACCACAAAACTATTTCTAGCCAATTCATTCTTTAGGTCACTTTCGTTTCGCAACGGAAAATCCATTCGTCCCAAATATGTTAGATCAATCAATCTGCAATGTAATCATGAGCGATTACCTTTCTAAACATCTTGAGAATGGCTTAGACTTTATGGGTTTCCCCACATCTCGCTGCATCGGGAAATCTGGGGTTTCCAAGATTTCCACACGAGAGACGCAGTTGACCCTAAAAAACGGCCTTTTTGCAAACGTTGTCGCTGCGCTCACATTAATTATAGCTTTAAGTGCAAATATGTAAATTTTTCCAACAGTAAAAATTTAGCGTTCTTTCTGTAGATACACTGTTGGTTACCAATCATTCAATTTTTAACACTATCTGCAAAAATTTCATTGTGTATAGTCAAGAAAAATTTCAAATATTATCAGTTTTTATTCTTTATCATCCATAAATTATTGAGTCGCTTAAATAATTAAATTCACATTCATCCCGCATTGTTCATAAAATTAACACAATCAAGAATTTTATGAGCTACTACCACAGGTGTCACTTATTACCAGTTATATTCATCAATAAAAATGCAAACCTTATTTTTTCTGCGAAAATCATGAATAATTAGCTGCGTCGATCATAAACAGAATAATAAAGTGTCGATGAAGCGGTTGAAGAAAAGATGGTTCTGAAAATGCGTTCGTTGACTCAGCTTTAAAATATATTTTAATGTGAACATTTTTTTAAATACTCATTATGCAGTTGCACATGTACAAAGTATGTCAGAATTGCCTGCATTATGGCGTTAGTTCTTATATTTATTTTTTTAATTTAAAATCATTCAACTTGTTCGTGTAAAATGTTTTTTAACGAAAAATTGTAAAAAGTATTTCAAATTGAATGCAAAGAACTTAAATTAAATATTTATTGCTATAATGATAAAACAATGTTTATTAAATTAACACATTTATTAAGATTTATTAACATTTATTAACACATTACTTTTGAATCATTTTTTATTTCTCATAAAGATTTGTTTCACAATATTCTATAACTGGAAACCGATAAAAATGGTTTGGTAAATTACATGTGGTTAAAGCTAGTTTTTAGTTAAAATGCATCTTTTTCAAGTCATGAATATTTACTTAGGCATTTGACAGTTAATAGCAAATCTTTACTTTAGAAAAGCATAAATATTGCTTTACGATAAATTTACAACTGTAACTTGAGTGAATTTTTTAAAATAAAATGCTATTGCTTTTCGCGTAATAACGCAGTTATTGCTTTTATAAAATAGAGCTATAATAATTTCACACCGAATGTTCTTGTGATATTCTACTATTTTATATCTTAGTGTAAGTATCAAAATCAAACCAACTATCCATTTCACTTCCCTCGAACTTTAATAACAATTGCGACCCCCCTCAGGCGAATAATCAGGAAATATGAATGTAACACTCGGATTGCAATTCACTCACTTAGCAGGGCGTTACTTGATACCGATAGCATTGATTGCTCTAAGAAGTGAATGAAACGAGAATTCATAACATCAATTTTCTTTTAAAATCGGAGCGAGATTTTTTCGTTGTAAAAATGGTATTGTACAGTGGAAAATAAAGCCCAAGAATGTACGAGAATACAAACTGAGATCTTTTGAGTTTGAACTATCATTTTTAAAGAAAACGCGATGAACAGCTTGATTTTCAATATGCGCCTTAAATGTTGGATGCATTGTTGTCAGATGTTCAAAGACCTAATTTCAGATGATTTGAGATATCTATGCATAGCCCCACATTCAGAAAATGTAGCTGTTGGTTTTGTATTTTATCATAGGTGGTATATATGCACTTGAAGTTCAATAAGGAAATTGGATATGCTCGTCCTCGTGATAAGAAACTTTGATCGGATGGCACATGTACCACTGACCTTACACATTTTCTATTATAATATAAAGATAATATAGACGTCAACGTGATGTTTCTCTTAAATATCGATAAGATTTCAATAATATTCAACGTTTAGAGTGCGATAGTGTTAAATTATTTGTTAAACATAATAATAATTAAGAGATAAGCGAATGCTTCCTACCACGTACGTTTCCTCGCTAAACAATCAATAAAGCACGTTATTCTATTAAAAAGGTACTTTATGTAATAAAATAAAAAATTCATCGGTTAACCAACTTAAGGACGAATCGCCTTGACCTATCGGTAATTACAATACGTAACTGAAAATTTTGCCATATGATTGTTTGATTACCAGTTTAAGTTACGATATATACAACGGAAATACCGTAATCATCATGGATTACTTACTTTGAAAAGGAGAAAAAATACGTAAAACATTGAGAAAATGCGAATGACAATGGAATAAAGTTTTTCTTCGTAAAATTGAACATTTCAAATATTTATTGTAAAAACGGTCTGGCTTACCGCATTCGACTTGTTCTACTTGAAAATTAACAACTCGCACTTTTCTTTCTCGCAACGAGCATGTAAATTTTGTTTTTAATAAAATCATGAAACAATAATCAAAATTCTTGAATAATTTCTGTTATTAAATATATTTAAATTATATTGATACAGTGATAAAACCGGCGCTGTTACCGTCTCGGTATCAATAATAAGAATCATAAGGTATTCGCTTCCTGAATGACTCATTCCACGTACACCCATCAATTTACTTTACATTAATGTATAACAAATTATAACAAAGAGGATAATATTGACGTTAATCACGACGTTTATTGTCTCGTTAAATGGCCCCTACCTCAAACAAACGCGATCGCATTAGTAAAACGCGTACGATCGGTAAAGTAGACGTCCTCAATACCCTCTAATGATGAATTCAACAATTCCTTTCTGATCACCCTGAAATTAGCCTCACCCTCTAACGACCCCTAAAAGTTTTCACATTGGCGTCAAACAACGTAGGCTGTACGTCCAACCCCGTTGAACCACCTGACCTCCACAGCCGTACGTACGCACTCGGCAAAAAGTACCTGCGCAAAAAAACTCCGGCTCTTGCGCACGCTAAAAAAGTAGTCCTCGCGCACGGCTTGTCCACTGACGGCATACATGCAGGTGGGAGGAGGCGGTAATAGGGGGGAGACAAGCGGCGATCGCAAGATGAAGAAAGGGACAGAGAAAGGAGAAACGGAGAAGCTTGCTCGCTTGCTCGCGCATATATATGTACACGAAGGAGGGGGAAGGAATCGTCGTAGCGCGCGAGTCGCTCGCTCGACAGTCAGTCTCGCGGCAGGACTCGGTCAGGTTGTGCGTGCGTCGTCGTCTTCGTCGCCGAAGAGAGTGAGTGAGAGAAAGAGCGAGAGTGACAAGTAAAGATACTTACCCGCCCTGACACCTCTCTATCTATCTCGTGTCTATTACGAAAGTGCAATACACAGTGGTGACGATTTTTTTTTTCGCCGGCGCTGAGAGGATTAAGAGTGTGCCAGTATATATAGGGGTGCGAGGAAACCGATGAGCCCGAAGTAGTGCCGAGAGTCGACAGTGCCCGAGAGGGAGAACAAAGGAGTGAAGAAGCAGCTGAGAGAGTTGAGCGCGCGATTTTCAATCGGTAGTGAAGAGAGGAAGAGGCCAGGAAGTTCGAGAGAAGACTAGGTGATACCACGCGTCCATCGCTACTCAGGTACGATTCTTTTATTCGCGAGGATGGTAAAATGGGGGGAATGAATTATGAAGATCGGTAATTATTTGTAAAAATCAATGATAACCGGTAAAATCGGTAAGAATCGGAGGTTCATTTCAACAAATTCTTTTATCGATCAAAATTGATATGTCTCCAAAGAGCATATTTTCGTATATCAGGTACAAGTTGTGACCGATTGTTCCTTAGCATAGCGTTATGGTGGATCCGTTAGTTTGATATTGAATATAGGTCATTGATTTCATCTGGAAGTCAAAACAATTCAGAAACATAACATAGTTAATGAATCCGAATAAATGGTAGAACTATCATCCAATTATGGAATTTAACGTGTCATTGAGAGGCTGACATTAGAAACTATTAACTAGATAAATGGACTAGAATCCCCAAGTCATAAATCTCTAACGAAGATGTTAACACGTTCAATTACCGAGAAAACCGTCATCGGCAACAATCATCAAACATCATCTAATTAACTTTCCCGATTTCTACAAAGGCACGGTGCCATCACACCCAAATCAATTCGCCCCCATCAAAACAAAGAAAACTCAAACCTCCCATACACATACACACGCATACTTCATACTTCGCGAATCGGCAAAGTGAACGTCGACTCGAGCGCGCAGGAGAAAATGACGCGCGCCGCAATCACGTAATATGGTTTTCTAATAGGCTTTCGGTCCCGCACATATACACACAAAAGAGGTCGCGCGGAAAGGTGAAATTACGCTTTTGGATTTATTTAATAAGATGGAGTAACACCTTTTAACATAAAATGAGCCGACCGGTAGTCAAAAACAAAAAAAAAAAAAATAACGTATAGAGCTGAATATCTATATTGTGTGTGTGTGCACACGTATGTGCGATGATGTGGATGATGTTGCGCGAGATGCTCCTGGGAATTTTAATGCGGACGGACAATAAAGTGCGACGCATATCGCGAACTGGTGTTGGTGTATGAGCTAGATCCGCGCGGTGGTCATTGAAGTTTATAATTCGAGAGTTTGGCTGTAAAGTAATTAGCGCGTTTTTTCATTTTTTAACGTGGAAATGTTACGGTATCAATTAGCGTTTTAAACAGGAACTTTGAGATACGCGCTTACGCTTTACATAAGAAAATTGCCACACTTTTTCTATCTGGATCTGAGAATGCATTATCCATATGCTGAAAAATCGGCATGATTATGTAGCCGCATGTGTGTGCCGCGCGTTGTTCTTTTCATATATAACAAAATACATAATAATGATTTATAGAAATGCTTTTACTATACACGTAAGATTTATATATATATATATATGAAGTATCGTTAAAATTGATAAAGTTATTGTATAATTGACGACCAGGAACTTCGCGAAAATTTAATAACGAACCGAATGAAATTATATGATACTTTTGCTAATGGGATAAGGAGAAGCTCATCTGTCTGGCGAATTTGCCGGGAATTTAACTTTCCTATAACGTGGAGAGAGAGAGAGATATTTCATAAGTATTATAATTCACTGCTGAATCCTAGCGCGTAACTTTCTCTTCCTCGTAAATATTGTTAATTTTACGAGAAGCTACGCGCCGAGGCGTCTAAAGTGCCTTCTAAAGCCTGGAAAAACTTGCCGAATTGCAAGATCGTTTTTAAACAATCGATAAATGAATATTCGGTACAAAGACTGCTACTGAGTTTCGACACTTTTATTGTCGCGATTACAGGTGCGGTATAGTGTTGTTTCAAAAGAAATTCCAAGTTGAATGTAAATCGTTGAGTTGTGAATAGTCAGAAAAATAGACGAAATTCGGCATCGAAGTGTTTTTGGAAATAAAATCTATAAAATGTTTGTTTATTGCTTCAATGTTACTTGATTGAAGTGATTTAGAATACTGTGGTAATGATTGAATAATTTGGTCAAATGTAGCAGCGTTCACGAAGTTGTCTAAGCAAATGCTCATCCAAAACCTACAACGATGCTAATCTCATTCAAAGTGCGTTTTCACTTATGAAAGTGAATCGTCGGAAGAAAATAAAAACCAAAGCTCTAACGAATTCCTAATACGGTACCAACTTCACTACGCTGCGAGCAATTTTCACTTCACCGTATAGGTACTTCAATCATAAGTTCATTATCACTCATCCTAAAAATCACTTCAAGTGTAATACGTAAAACACATCAAACAAATTATTATTATCATCAGCACGGCGGTGCTTTTCCCCTCGTCATTGCTCAACGATTCCTCTCAATATATTTGCTCACCGCCGCGCTGACGTTACTTCCTTTTTCCATTCGTGCACAGCCGCGCGCTTTTGGATTTTAGCTTTTTTAACGACTTTTTCAGCGGATAAGCGCAGGTAGCGGATTCATGTTTAATTCATGCGCCAGCCTTCGCTCGCTTATGATTGTAAAAACGCGCGAATGAAATATTATTTGTCCTGCGCGCGAAGAGATGAAAATTCATACGGGTGACGACAAAAAAATCTCAAAGCTGTGAGTGTGAAAAGAGTTAATGGGATTGATCCAGCGACGAATAAAAAGCGAATTAGCTTAGCGTTTTTTACGGAGGATAGAATCGGTCGTTAAACAGCGTATAATAAATATTGGATGCAAATTTCGAATTTTGGAAGAAACGAAGTTGAATTTATTTTCAAGATTTTCGAGTTTGTTTTCTCTTATTACAGCCAAGATGAGTCGAAAAATCGTAATCTTTTTCGAGATATTCGAATTTGCGCGTCGAGATATTTAAAATACATAAAAAATCCAGACAACTTTTGAAAATTTTTTTTTGTTATGACGTGTGCTCGTTGACTAAGCAAAAAGTAAAAGACTAACGCAATTTCTTATCACTTCATATACAACTTCAATGATAAACCAATACAATCGAATCACTTTACAAAAGTCACTTCCATTTTCCACTTGTCCGCGATATATAGATATACCTTCCCATCAACAAAATTGCTTCATTCCGCGCGAAAATCAAACAACGCGCGCATCCGCTCGTTATTGCCAATATATATATATATATATAGAGCGAGCGCGTCCGTATCGATTGTTTGAGGAATCAATCGGCGTACAATGGCTCTCCCGTCGTCGAGGCCGATAAATAATTAATGCCGAGAATACGAGTGCGTGGGCGATCGATGCGCGAGCGAGTCAAGTGACAGCTTCATCATCTTGCGATCTGTCCTAGATATAAGTACGGATAGCTACGGCCACGGGGGTTCAGGGACCTTTATAGGCTCTCGCTGTGTGTTTGCTCGCTCTATTCTTGGGTGAAAGTAATTTTAGTACTTCTATATAAGAGAGCTGGTCGACTTCTTATGGCAAATTGTTATGTGAAAAAGTGTCTCGTGAAACTTTGATGTAATTATGGTTAATATGGAGGGGTGAAATAAAAATGGTAATTTTAGTATTTTGCAGGATTTACGAGCCATGAGGTTTGTTAATGCATGCGAATAATTAGTAAATTTAATTAAACGTAAGTTGTGCAGGTGAATGTATAATCTCGTGAAAATTGCGAACTATTTATTCCTAATCTTCGCACCTCTAGTGTTTAGGAAATGGAATTCGTACTCTCGTGTGTGTTAACGATCTTTGAGATCGAAATGATGTTGATGCTGAATAAATAGAGAAAACTTTTTTTTATTACAGGAAGGAAGTGCTTTACTTCCTATTCGCGATCTTAAGATCGGAATGATAAAAGCAGTCGATATGCTAGTAACTGGGGGTTTCTATATTATTCGATACAAATTTTTCAGGAAATAATAAATTTACATTTTTTTAAATTTTGTGGAAAATCATCATAAATTACGGATCGGATGGTAAATCGATCGATCAAGCAACTTCAACAATTATTCTGAATTGATTTGAAATTCAATTTTTTCTTCAACAATTACAAATATAATTCACATACTTTAACAAATCTCCACTGAAAATACAACACCCTATACATATGTATTGACAAGAGCCCTATAAACCTCAAAATCGGTGAAGAACTAACAAACCACAGAACGAAACAGAAAGTCCGAAAATGTCGAAACCCGAAAAATTCTGCGGTCATCTCGTACGCAGAGTTGACTAGATATATAATATGCAGACATATAGATAAACGCGTATGGTCCAAAGTGATTCGTTAAGGAAACTTCCGTTGCGGAGCAAGTCCGGCAACCTTCGCGTAGCGCGTGTACGCGTTTCGAATGTTTCTTTCCTCCTCTCTCTCTGTCGCGCGAATTTATTTCACGGAATTTCAAATTATCTGATTATAATAATGAGTTGAGGGAGCTTGTGCATGGATATTAGTGAAAAGTTTTTTGAACGAGGAGTGGACATTTTTTGATGGGATGAGGGTTTCCGCATTCTTGCTGAAAAATTCAGTGTTAATTATAAACAGATGTCGGTATTGGCTGAACATTCATTTTCTTTTTACGACGAAGAGTTGACATGTGAACGAAAAAGGCATGAATTCCACGCCATGTTTCGACCCTCTAAACCACTTCCAGGTACTCGAGTAATTTAGTTGCACATATTTCTGTTTATTATCAAAATGTATACGCCATTCCAAAAAAAGTGTTGCGTCCTGAACGGTTTTTTAGTAATAAAGAAAAAGTCAAGAAAACACTATGAAAATTATTTTTCTTGTTTATTATACCAAGGATTTTATTGTAACTCTCCTTTTTTCTCTAATTTGATTAATCATTCTATACCACGCAAACATTATTATATTCAAATATTCACATTCTATCATCAATAAACGCGGCAAATTCATTAAATAATCTGAAAATAATCCTATACAATCCCCACAACCTATCAATCCGCCATTATAAAACTACTGATTAAGCCAAATTAAACCTTTGCACGCGGAATTTCCTCATCGGCGGAACAGCATTAATAGCCTTATCGTGTTCCGAACATCTCTCTCTCTTATTCTCTCGTGAGTCCATGAACCCATTGCTCGCGCATGCGCGTGCCCCTGCAATCATATTGTTCATTATTTCCATAAGAAAAAAAACGTTATATGAGAAGAAACTGTGAGGAGCGCGAACATAACCTCAACCGCGATACCGATCTCTCGCCATATACACACATTCATATACCATACATACCCACGATGGATCCGCGCATGTTTCGCGAGAGAGGCGCTCACTCGCTACTTATACTTACACGAGTCGATCTCCGCGCACATAGCAGGCACTTTCACTCGTGCGTATATAGATATATATGTATACTACACACGCTCGTCGCGAGTGCGCTTTTCCGCGTCGAAGGCGAAATCGTAATCGGTGAGTGTGTTTTTTTGCGCGCTGCGCTGTTGTTCCTGCGTCGAAAAATTCGCGTGCGCCTGGCTATTGTTGAGGGAGAGAGATTATTTTTCATTTTGCTGGAAAAGACGGATGATTAAGACGCGAAAGTTGCGCGCGTGCGATGGTTGTTATTACGTTGGTCCAACGGTGGGAAAAGTGTTTTTTTTTTTTTTTTAAAGAAGGAGGAGGCAAGTGGATGTAGAGTTGGTTTAACGAGGGGCATTAGCGGTTGTCGCTCTGCTGATGGGCAGGAAGTCGCGGTTTATAATGTTTCAACAATTGCGCGAACAGTGTAATTATATAAATAAACGCGTAGTTTATTGTTTTGTAGTATTAAAATGCTAATAATCGGAGATTCTCATTAGTGAGGTTTTTGCTGTGGAACATGCATCTTCATTTTGCATTGGAAAGTAAGTTTTTCAGTATCTAGTACGTTTTAATAAAAATAGTGTTTTTATGACCGAAAATATGTTGCTCAACATTCTTTTCAAGTTAAATTGCGTTTCAATCATCATATGATAAGAAAATTCAACATTACATAAGTAAAAGATCACCATAAGCTCAAAAACCACTCAATCCAGATTAAGTGTTCACTAAACCTTAAAAATAAAACATTAAATTTAGCATTTAATTTAACAGAACGCTTTGCTGCCATTTACCTCTGAAATATCTCAATAAACGTCCATTTATCACTACACACATAGAGCCCGGTAGCGGATAACCGCCGACAAACATCCGCGTAGCGCGCTCGCGCAGTCGGTAACCCCGACAGCAGCGTGACATAATTAGCGGCGACGGCGCGCTATATCCAAGCGCGGCACAAAAATACGTTACAGCGTCGTGAGATTACATCGACGGGCCAATTATATAAGCTGCGCCGGAGGAGAACGACGGATGGAAAAAAAAGAAAGGGGAAAATATACGCGCAATTTCGTCAACCTAACCTATATAAAAAAAAAAAAACACGCGATAGAACATCGGATCCGCCGCGTAACTATGACCGGGTCCAGTGACTTTTCTTTTTTTCCCTAGCGGTGGTTAACGGCGGAGATAGTGGCTCTATGCACGTGTATTACACGTCAGAGAGTGGAGAGGAGAAATATGTACTTTCTAGGCACACGCGCGCACGGGCCACAATGGAAAATGCAAGTTGCACGCGCGCGTAATGTCGCGTTTCGCGGAGAGCCTACATTATTACGCGTGTCTTTTTTCCCCCGCGGTTTTGCTTTCCTTTTTCTACGAGATGTATATATACTAGATGACGGTATAATGACGGCTCTTTGTGTGCGTATAGTCCTGTTTTGTCCGAGATCTCGCAATTTCGAGATAAACGGGGAATTTTTTTTGGCGATCGTTGCTGTAGATAAGTCAGTAACAGAGTAAGTTGAGTTGTCATGAAACAACAAACGTTTAGACGTGCAGGACAAAATGCAGATTTCCATGCAAAAGTTGAGATAAATCTTGAGATTACTATCTGCGCTTAATTTGATTTTTATCTTGGATGAAGAAATTTCTAACGTAAAAATATCTAATGATCTAATGAAAACTCGATTTCATCGTGAATTTCCTTACAATTATTACGGAAATGAAAAAGATAGCAGTAACAGCTCGAACACGCGAAAAAAAAAATTGGTGTTTTAAATACGTACTGTAATTAGTATCCACGTGCGCACTGCCGCAAAGAATTATCATAACTCCGCTTCTGAGCTATTCCTAAACATTCCGCTAGCGGAATTTCGTATTCGCCACCGCCAAGCTCCAACAGTAGCTTTCGAGCTTCCTGCTACAGCACCGAAAATCCACTACATTCAGAAAGATTGTCCAAAATGCCAGGGTCACTCTTTGTCTCTCTTTCTTTCTCTCCTCGCCGCTGCTGCCGGATCTCGCGAAGATGGACGCGCTCGACCTTCGCCGTTATGCCCGCGGCTCGGGATGAATTTTAATATACGAGACGTAGAGTAAGGAATTTTTCGAAAAATACGCACGCCGCTGAGTCATGTCGTAGAGGCTCGGCTGACTCGGGATTTTCTTCTTACGTTTATTGTTTTAATTAGGGGGAAGTACAGTTGGCGCCGAGTGTGTATATATGTAAAGATTTATTCGCGCTGGGAAATTGTCGCTGACGTCTCATAGTTTATAAGTATATATATACGGCCTGTGGCCTGTAATGTAGGTGAATTTTATTGATTTTCGAAGTCCCGCAACAAACCTGCTGTTATATACTTTATAGTCGATACAGTTAATTAGTAGAAGTTGACTTTTTCTGACCTTTTCATAACACAAATTTCATTAATCAAACATGAAAATAGTTTTGAACTTGCGTATTACACGCATGTCTACTGTTCCAGTTTAATTATATTAAAAGTAGCTCATTTATGGATTAGTCTACAGGGGTTTTAATTTAATTGCGAGTATAAGTTTACACGCAGCTGTTATATTGATCAACAAAATAAAAAATGTTTAATTTCTAGAGCTATAAGTGCGCAAATTGAAGTGCGCTATACTTAAAAACTTGCAAAAATTGATTATCATTTATATTCAAAGTCGTTTTGTATGTAAACATGAACACAACGACAATTTCAATTACACCATAACTAACTTCTAAAAAACTTTTAGGGCCGTCAAAGGGTTCACTGACCCTCGCCCATCCTACATACACCCCCAAACTTTTTCACCTCATTTTGACGCACCTGCACTTAATTAAGTACGCCTGCGCACTCTCCTAATTACTCTCTCATATCAGCATCGATCCCCTCGAGCCGGGCGACCTTGCCGCCCTTGAATCACACTCGCACGCATGAAACCCGAGAAAGTGTAGTACCTACCGTCTCTCTCACGCTATATATATATACGCCCCCACCCGCGTGTCATCAATGCTGCGAGTACAGAGCACAACAGTGCACACGCGGCGATGTCAGTCGCGATCCATACGCGCGCAAAGTCGCCCGCGCGTCGCTC
This sequence comes from Torymus flavipes, assembly GCA_030522905.1. Classification (NCBI taxonomy): domain Eukaryota; kingdom Metazoa; phylum Arthropoda; class Insecta; order Hymenoptera; family Torymidae; genus Torymus; species Torymus flavipes. Next base: position 9,921 of record JAPYZO010000624.1, on the reverse strand, counting down.
GTGACAGAGATGAGGTAGCGATGGACCCTGTATAATAAGTGTAGACCGAGAAGTGGAACGGAGTAGGTAAGCGGCTGGTGATAATGATATATACGGCGATGCTGAAGTGGTTCAGGCTGTGGTTTGCCGGATAATTGTGCAAATAGTGAGGTTAGAGTCGGGTGATTTAAGTGGGTTATAGCTAGGTTGGTGCGATTTTCTTGCTGGTCAGATAATATGGAGCTGAGGGCCACTTCTAGGATCAGGTTGGTGATGTGGTTGGGTAGGGAGAGACAATGTAGTGGGCAGCAGGTGATCCTGTTACCGGCATAATATTTTAGTACCGTTAGCCAACAGTGTAAGCGCATTAGTGTCTAAATAAAACTCTGGTAAATCCATATTTTACTGAAATTGGGATTGTTAGAAGGAATATTTGAAATGACGCTTCTGTTTTAATTTTAATCCTATAACAAATGGTAAAGTATTCTTCAATTAAAATTGCTGTATTTAGGTTGGAACCATTTTTTAGCGTTCAGTATTATATATTGCGTAGAATTTGAAATCTTGTTTGAGTATTCTAAATGTTGAGATATTTAGCTTTATGTTTGGATAAAATTAAGTATAAGCGGTCATTGCTTCTAGAATCTTTGCTATATTCTGGTTATAGACACACACACACACGACATCGATCCGTTTACTCGTCGAAGGCGTGAGCTTTTTCTATATGTGTCACAATCGATTTCGTAATGTAGCTACTCTGTGTATATAAATTTTCAATTTGGTACGTGGAAATATTTTGGAAAGAACTTGTTGCTTTCAGTTTTTTTTAAAAGACTTCATGTTATTTGTAAGGCATTCTTAAACTTTATCAAAAACTACAAATTCTCGTAAAATAATTTTCTTCTTTAATTTCCGATAGTTTTATCTGACAATTACAATAGTATGTTCCGTTGATTTGACTCGGTGTAAATATGAAATTGTAAAGACCTACTATACGTATCAATTTAACGACAGCACGACGTCGAACGGAATTACAGTTTGTACACAATGAGTATACGAACAATCGTCTAATGAACGAACAATTGACTATCTCGTTAAACAATCTTAGAAATGACGAATATTGGTTTTTTTTACGATACTCGTATAATACGTGTTATTATTTTACTTTAAATTATTTCTTAATGGATTGAGTATATCATTGAAATGCAATTAATATAAAGTTGATGACATCGAAATTCAATATTTCGCGTCTGTAAGTTGTTTCCATTTTTATTAAATATTTAGAAAATACATTTGCAGAAACACAAACACGATATAGTAATGTAAAACTTTTGTTATTTATTGAACGGTACAAAATTTTATATGCAAACCGAAACTGAACTAATCAATATGACTGTATAAAATGATAAAACACGCATAATGTAAGGATTGAAGCAGTAATAAAAATGCTTCAAAGCCTCTCATTTCGCTATCCAAATCGTAACTTAAAATAGATTTTCAATATCTATTTCAACAGGATTTCTTTCGACTATTTGAAATAAATATTATAAATCAGTTCTTTTACGAGTGTGAAATCCGAAAAAACAGATTTCCACCAAAATCTTATCCCTCCTCATTTCCGGGAAAAACTTGTCGAAGCACTGCACACCTATGCATAAAATCCTCTCGCGCCAATAATCTCGGACGCGAGCGCGCGCAAAAAGCCATCATCCCAGCTCTCGTCCATTGTTTTGCATAATTGCTCCTCTCGTTTTCACCGAATCATCAGCGAGGTATATACATATATAGATAGACTCGCGCGTTCCAGTTGCGTCGTTACATGCGCGGCGAAAGGGAAAGCGCGCGTCGAGAGAGTGAGGAAGGAAGAGAGCAGTGGCCGCCTGTTGCACACGACTCACAAGCATATTCGCGGTAAGGATGCAAGCAAGAGGATCGGTCGTAGTTGATTGAAGAAATTTTTTCATGATTTTTTATATATAGTCGCGCTGGTGGTGAGTCGCAAAGTGTATACAATGAGACAGTTGATTTTTAAGAGGTCAAGTGTGCGCTTTTCCAAGAAATTAACGGCCGAGAATACATCGTTTCGGACTTAATTAAAAAAAATGTTCTTCGCCGAGGGTTAAACAGCGGTGTATATAGTACGCGCACCGTTGTGCTAACAGTTGTACTGTTATTATATACTTAAAACGTTAGCGTGCAAAAAATGAGAAAGTCCCCTATTTATTTAATTAAGACACTGTTGCAATGTGTAACAAGCTGTTTTTTTTTTGTATACGTTAAAAAAGTTGGAATAAAAATGAGCGTGTTTAATAATCAGTGAATCGTCGGAACTTTACGCGCATTTTCACAATTCATTGAATACGTTGATATAGTTGCTCTGTTTTGACTAAACGAAAATCACACTCCAATACAACTGTGTGACTTTTTATCATATGTATATGAAATAAAATGGAACTTAATTAACTTTGTCGTAACGCATTTCGATGAAATTCTATCCTGTATCTGAACAATAACAACTTAATTATATCAATTGTACATTTTAGTCATTTTTCTGATACCTATTGCCAAAAACTTTGGTGTTATTTAAAAAAATTGTCAAATATTAAGATACTCTTAACTCAAAAAGCACACGTGTACATAATTTTATGCTGTTACAGAACACAACAAAAAGTAATAAACTTGCGTGCATCAATAATTTAACCAGTTTTTAAAACTGGCGCACAAAAAGCTCAACACAAATTTACCCTTTACAAATTCAACGCCGCGACCGGCTAATAAAAAGTCGACTTTCATCGATCGATCCAATCACAAAACAACCACCGTGGGTACACCTCAAAGGGGTCAAAGTAAACCTGTCTCCACCTCGCATCAGCATAATCATCAAGAAATTTTCGAAAACGCCAAGGCCACCTGCGCAGTGCGTATATCTTCTCTGTATGAGTCTCCGATAGTATCGGGTCGACGGTATATACAACCGTTAATTTCTCGCTTCCTGCCGTCGCGGGATCGCGAAAGTGTACACGTGGCGCGTCGTTGAGTATTGATCGATGACTGCGTGTGCCGGCTCTGTCGATTATTGAATCGGATTGCTTTAATAGTTGTAGATTACAGTTTTCTTTATTTCGGAAAGTTACGCGTAAGTTTTTTTTAACTAACGATGTTCCTTGTGTTCGAAAATTCATCATTAAAAAGGCAATTCTTTTAGTGAAAATTATTTTATCAAACAATAACTAAATTGTGTATCAAGTGACAATCGTGATTTTTAACAGCTTGAAGATAAAATAAAAAAAATTAAATATAAAATATATGAGAAAAGAAGTATTAACTCTGAGTTTTAGAATACGTTATAAAACTAGTCAGTTTTCTTACTTAATATATAAAGTTTTAAATACTTTTTACTGGTTTTCAAAGAAACCGCATAATGAGCAGAAAAATCAAGTAGAATTTTTTTCTTTATTGCTTCTTGCACGTTGTGAAACCTTCAATCATTCAAGAGGATATGGTAGATAGTTATTATTTCCGAGCCTCTAACTAAAATTTTTTTATTGTTGTGTGTCAGATTGTGCGAAGAAGAAAGTGAAAACTTGAAAGTTAGAATTGTGGAAGACTGACATGTCGCATAAATTATTTAAAAATAGTGGCGTATACTAAAACTGCGACGCCACGAGAGCCAAGGAAAAATTTCGCTTTCGAGTTTCGGCTAGAATATTGTTCGATCTGTTTTTTTTCTGCAATGTTTTGCTAGACCATCGAATTTCTTACATATACATAAATTGAAAAACAGTATGTAAATTTAAAAATATTTTTCATATGTTAATAATATTTTGTAACCATTAAGCAAATCCGATTAAATTCTTCTTTTGCCTTATTTTCAAATTTAAGAAATATATATTTTTCATTTTATTTGATATACGTATCACCGAACATATCCTTCTAAAACGAATTTTTATTCACCGAATCCTACAAAATTCCGCTACAAAATATCCAATTCCAATTCAGTATTACCTCGGTCCCACCCAAAAATCGAATTCCTCGTTATTCCCCCGCGAAAAAAGAAGAGAACCCGTCGTCCAATCGCGCGCGACCAATAAACCGAATTTCGAAACGTGTGCGCGCGCGCGCGCACAACCGGTCGGCATAGACCGGCGCCGAAAAAACAAATCTGGCACGACGTCCCGTTGTGTTTCCTGTGCGCGCGGCATTTACTTTCATCCTGCGCGATGTATACAAGTATGAAAATAAAATAAGCTAACGCGCTATGACCCTAATAGGTGAGAGAATATATCTGGCGGTGTAAAAATCGATTGAGTGGCACGCGAGGATGCGCGAGCGAATTTTACAGTGGAATATTGGTGGTATAGAGGAATTTCTCTTTCAATAGTGTTGGTGGAGGCAGAAGAAGGAATGTTACTTTCGATTGTGTGATTATTTTTGGTTATAATGTATAAGAAAGTTCGGTAATGAAGTAGGTTCCGAGATAATACACGATTTTAATTGTGGTTATATATATATGAAGCGAATTGCATGCGGTGTGAAAAGGTTAAATAAAAAGGACGAAAAATTATTCGTTTAAAATAATAACTTTTCGTGCTTTTTAAAAGTTTTCTGAAAAATTTGGTATAAAATGTAGCAATTTTTATTAGTATATTTGTCCCAAAATAGCAGTATATATTAAGTATACTGTTACACTCATTGAATATTCATTCGAGTTGAAAATTCCCAAAAACTCGGTGATTCAAACAGATTGCTAAAATTTAAAATTAATATTTCGAAGTGTTGTAAAGGTGAAACAGAGCAGATTCGAAAAGTGCCTACATTATATGCGTAAAATATGTTGTAACTGCAAAACTCGAACGTTTTATGTAAATATCGCCATTCATGTAATGTATAGTGAACGTCATTACGAACAAAACGAAACCTGCGTAAAAGTTAAATGCGACCACTGAATCTTGCCACGACCACATTTGCAAATTTAAAGACAACGCGTTTATAATAATTTTTAGCGAATGAAAAACATTTTGTATAGAATTTACGGGAAATGACTTTATAAACAAGTGCTTTCTCGCAATTTTTACAGAGAAAATGTGGTGACAATAATTTTGTTCGCGATATCACCGCATACAACTCCAAAAATATATATATGACAACGAAAGTGATTTTAAAACGGGGTTAATTCCCGCATGAAACCGCAAAGTGAAATTTCGCGCGCTGCCATCACCCGCTTAGCATTAAAAAGCGCTGAAATCTTAATTATTTGTCGCATCAAATTTTCACGTTGTTCGAAAAAATCGTCTTTTAAAATCTCTAATAATTCGTCGCATCGCTAAAACCAAAACTACGCAATGTTTTTCAAACACAACTTTTATTCACATACATTATATTTCTTGGTTATATTTATGAAACGGTAAATAGCAAAAAAAGCCTATTAACATTCACACCTGAGCAAAAAAAAGGGTATATCTGTTCGTTGGGAAAAATACGGCGGGTACCAGTGACTTACGATTTCTTAACGCGAAAAACACGAAGTTCTCCGTACTACGCTGCTTCATGAATAAGAAACAGTTATAAAATTTCCAATATGTAATAAACGTTATTGCAACAGCGAATAAAAAACCTAAAATTTGTAAATCAACAGTAGCTCGTACTTAGACAGAAAATTGCGTATAATCATGTTGAAATTAAAATTGTTGATTTTTCCACTCTTTTATCGCCCATTTAAGCCTGTCACTAATTACAATTGTTTCTTTATGTTACAGGTGAGTCATGAAGATCATCATTACTCCACTAAACAGTTAGTTTCCCGCACGTGAGTTATATAGATATTCAATTACCGTATTGTAACATTATATACTGAACGTCTATATATCAGCAAAAACTTCTTCTAAAAGTAGACACCGAGACAATTGTGAACTCACGTAGCATAGAAACGTATGGATACTTCCAATCAGTAGATCACCTTAATTCATTCAAAATTAACGGGCATATTCCTTCCTTATACATTGAATTTACTCGATACATCTCTCGATAAGCTCCTTACCAGTACTATACAAAGACGTATATAGACACATCGAAAAAGATATTCCAACACACACACACACACACACACACACACACACACACGCACGCACACACACACACACACACATACACTTTCAATCTCTTATCATACCATCCAAGATCCCAGGAATTCCTGAACCACCACTACCACACATCCAGCTCTCAACTGACTTACACTCATATTCACGCATATATACCTTCGCGCTTACCATGTTGGACCGCGAAAGAAAAAGGAGCTCGCGCCGGCAAAGTGGGTCAGTCGAGTGTACGTGTGAACGCGTGCGATTCGGTTTGCGAATTCGACGCCGCTCGCACACACACACACACACACACACACACACACACACACACACACACACACATATACACTACGGTCAACCGAAGGAAGAGTAAATAAGAACGCGCGTAGGTATATACGTCGCGCTTTTCCTTTTTTGCACCTGCAGCGACATACAGCGGTAAACAAAACGCAACGTCGGCGCGAGATTTTTGTAGCGCGAAGAGTTGCGCAAGGTGTGCGAGGATCGTCCCGGTTTTTTGCTTTTCGAGTAGTGTCAGCGGATTATTTAACGTTTTGGGGTTATTGGGTGATTGGAAGTGTTGGTTATGTAGTTTGAAATTTTCAAGGAATACTAACAGAAGCAAAGTTTTGTTTTTATTATTAAAATGATGAATAATGGAGGTCGGGATATTTTTATAGTGAAAATAAACAAAACTTTGGGATTACCTTCGTTCGAATTTTTCAAGCTCTTGAAACGCGACGTTTATTTTACAGGAAAGGTCGACTCTGGTAATTTTATTTATTCGTAAATTACCTTTTAAATGCGATTTGAATAATGTACTAATATACGAAAAACGCACAGATAGTTAAAATTTATTTACAAACATTTTTTTTTATCCGTATATACGTGGAAGCATTTTTAAAATTATAAATAACTTGCTAATTATAGTACATCACCCGTGCAGGGTAAAAATTTAATTTCTTCGAAAAATTTTAAAATAGGTCGATCACAAATGTTTTTCTTTACATCACAACTCGAGCGGTTCCAACGTTGCACCTGCAAGCTCTGAAATCCTACCGAAACACGATTCCAACATATATACGCACCTGAAAATTCGCTATTATCGTTATGAAATGGGAAGTAACGTAATTTCACCCGGGGGCGATGGATGGATGGATGCGAGTTACAGGATATCTGGAAAAGGCGCATGTTGAATTCCGTGTGTCGTAACGAGTCAACGCGCCCGTGCGCGTGCGCGCAATTACACAATTATGCGAATTAGGTAATGACTTCCGCGTGCACGTGCACCCCCTTTTTCTCTCGCGGTTTTGCGGAAAGTGCAGGGTAGCGATAGATCAATGTCCTCGGCCTTGTGATGAAAAAGATGAAAATTAAATGATTAAGGTTTGGATAATACGTCGGCAAACGTATACGTATATAAATTTCGAGGAAAATGACTTTGGGCTTGAAAATTAAGCATCCGACTATCAGGACTATTTGAAATATACTATCTTGTATTATAATGATGTTAGGAGAAGGTAAGAATGAGGAGTTTTCTATTATTTTATTATTTATTGCTTATCAGGCTTAAAATTAAATTTTATAATTAATTATATTGTCAACAAGTATTATTTGTGGATATAAAATTTCATGATTTTCAAGAGTTTGATACTCGGGTAATTTTTTTTTTTTTGTAAAAAGCTACTTATTTTTCATAGAAATGTCACTTTGAATAAAAAGTAGCTCATGTCAAGATTTCGTTGCTTAATAAGCCACTCAAATGATACACTTTGCTTCTATAAAAATAATAAAAACGTGTTGTACTTGAAGATGTCATTTTTCTTTTTTATATAAAGTTACTGTAACACCATTTCGAAATGTAAAACACGTTTAAACGGCGACCGAACCTGGGATGGAAAATTTTATATATTTAAATTAGTCTTTCCGATAACCAAATGCACGGTGCTTTTCCTAATCTATTGTGAATAGTCATAAGATATATTCTCACGTTAATACTCGATTTTTCAAATAAAGAAAATTTTTATGAATTTTGCAAGTATAGTATTTGTAAAAGATAAACCAGTCCAGTTAAAGATTAACATCGGCACACCTTTTATTCACGTTCCTTCACAAACTTCCCACAAAAAGCTTAAAAACCATTCCAGGAACCAGTTACCATAGAATACGAAAATTACGCGTTTTTTTTACAGAAAATTTCTCAATTGAAGTTTCAACTATAACAGCGGCGTTATTTCCCCGCGTAAGATTATACTCGCCCAGTTTCGTAATATAAATATGGTTAATGCAAATCCGTTACGACGAGTAATTGATTATAATATTGCAATTAGACCTGGTAACATGTAAACACCTTTATGCAACGTCATCCACCAGTTGCACAATTCCATTCCTTGCATATTACAACTATTTGTTTTTCCATTGCATTCCAGGAACAAAAGTGCTCGAAAGTTTTCGAAGAAAGTCTAGAATAATCGTTTTTATCGTATTTATGTAAATCGCGCGGCGAAAAAAAAAACAGTTGATACATAGACAAGCGCGTATATGCCTGACGCGAAATGAAATTGCATAAGTTTTTCGAGCTGCTCGCACATAGCATAGTTGCCGCGAACGACGTGCGCGCCGAACGAGAAAGTTTGAGTAAAGTGCGCTGTAAGCACAAAGCGCTGGTTCAGACGTCATTTTATTGTTGAGATTATATAGATATTTCAAGAGTTATAGTACGGTATTTTAGATATTTTTTACGAGCATTTAATTACCTCGAGATACACCAAAAAGGAAGTTTTTTTCCTGCACAATTTGCAACAACTAGCACGCTAAAACATATATCCGTCACACCTACACCATAAACCTACCAAACCTCCGAAAAAAAGCACATGTCCGCTTCCCCGAAATTTCACAATGCACGACGTCACACCGGATTTCGCACCTACGGCGCGTCAGCAGATGAGAAAAATCACGACGAAAGTGAAATTATCGCCTCGCGACCTCCGCGATGTATGTTTGCGGTGACGAGAGACGCGCCTGGAAACTTTGTGCGTATAGCTATAAAACTCGACGGTTTCTTATTTTCAAAGTATAAAAGAAGAAAAAAAGGTATTAACGATGGATTTAATGTGGCTGGCTGATTTCTTTTAATTAAAACGTGTGAGTAAATAAACGGCTTTATTTTATGACGGATTTGAGTTGTTAGAGTCGCTAACGTCGGTGAATAATTAAACATTGGGATAAGCGCGCGAGTTGTGCAATAATAAACGCATTATCTTTATTTGATGAGAAAGGGTGGTATTTACGATATATATACGTGGAACCTTCGAACGTTAGTAAATCTTTCTCTTTACAGGTATTTTAATATTACATACTGCATTATAATTTAGTTCATTAAGCAATTTTGAACATAAAATAATTCAAATAAAGGTGGAAAATTCATCAAAAACTGCTACGTTCCTCTATCGCCACAATCCTCACGAACTTGAAGTCGTCGGCCTTGACTACATACGCTAAAACAAACTACTTGATTGCATATGCCTTATACCACGAGTCGAATTTTTAGCTCTCTCTCTCTCTCTCTCTCGCCTCATTGAATGTAAATATTGAGAAACGTTATTTGGTCATCGAGTGCGCCGGCCGCGTGATTATTGTCATTCTGCAGCGGCTAATTGCTGACGGCGCGCGTGAACGTGAAACGAATCGGTATATAGGTACATAGTATTGTAGTGTAGGTGATAAAACATTTCAAGTTTCCGTTCTGAGACCGATCAGAAAAGTAAAGTCGTTCGAGCAGATAAGTGTTTTAGAAGGAGGAGGATATTGTGCTTGCGACATTGAATTTTCTAAATACACCCGATAGCGCAGATATATTGATAAG
>JAPYZO010000623.1:0-28308 GCA_030522905.1 Torymus flavipes | reverse complement strand
TAGCGATAAAAGTAAAAATATTTATATTAAACTTGCAAACAATGTATACAGCGACACGCATCCTTGCGTTTTGTTGATAATTGAACGTATACGCGGGAGTATATGAAAAAGCTATGCAAACATATAAACACAACTGAAATAACCATTGTTTCTCAGCCGAGTCAAACTTTAAACTGAAATGTATACTACATTGTCGCCGTGACACATAACGCGTTATTACGATTCTTTCAAAGCGCAGACGTGAAGGAGCAATAAATTTAACTATACTGTGACGAATAAACAGAAGTTTGTTTTGAATTCCTTATTATACCTGTCGCGAAGCAGCCATATACGTGTATTAAAGCAATTAGCTCAATAAGATAACGCGGCGACGAGCGTAGATGAACTTGTGTTCAATGGTGTCTGTTGCTAGATTAATTTCATCAGATATTTATATCTCGCGCAAATGGAAGAGACAACAATTTTGCAATTTAATTCACGACAATATAGTGTTCTGAGAATTTCATTATATAGACGTTCGTAGGCGCTGATATGAAATTATTCGCAAGGTTTATGCGAAGCACGTAAAAGTATAATAACGTATCTCTCGTAAGGCGCTGATATGAAATTATTCGCAAGGTTTATGCGAAGCACGTAAAAGTATAATAACGTATCTCTCGTATAACAGTATATTTGCGGACGAACGACCTATCAAGTTTCGGAAGTGGCAGTTTAGATTCGTTAAAAGAAAGTCGGGGCGTCATTCATTTTGACTCACCTAACTTTTTTCAATTGAATCTGCTGAATCTACTCATTGTAATTTTTTTTAAAACTTTAAATCACACTTCGCATCTTCCCAAACTCCAATAACACCTGCATCTCAAACCCAAATGACACCATCCCGCGATGAAAGAAAAAGCCATACAAAAAAAAGTAAGAAAAAGCACAACGCGACTTGTTTATACCACGGTGATCCTAACGAAAGGAAAAAACCTAATTATCTCTCCTTCTCCAGGCGTGGGTGTCGATAACAGGGTCACGTGCATCGCTTTCAATTAAAGAGACGCTGCTGCTGCTACTGCTTCAGCGAAACCTTGAAGTGCACGCTATATACAAGACATACGATATATTCGCCAAGTGATTCATGTGTGCGTATGGCCGATCGCCTATACTCGTGATGTAATACCCTATACCGTATAACAGAGTCGAGAGGCGGCCGAAGTTCATCGTCATGCGAATCTCGCCGCGGGGGTGGCCGTATTGTAGAGTGAGAGAGAGAGAGAGAGAGAGAGAGAGAGAGAGAGAGAGAGAGAGAGAGAGAGAGAAAGATAGATGGGACGAGCGTTTGCGCAAGCGCGCACTTCCGCAGTAGCCAAATGCGCGTTTACCGTTTGGCATGAGCCTGGCGTCACCTTCGCCGCCGGAACTAGCAGAATGTATAAGACGGATAGCTCGCTCTCTCATGTGTAGGGATTGTGTCGTGTGCGTGCGTGTGGTTTTTTAGAGCGTCGAAGGTCGACGGCGTGTGAGAGTATGAATGAGATAAGAAATGTACTTTTCTTTAGGTACTTTCTTTGAACGTGCGAGTAAATTTTAATCTAGATTGTTTTTAGGAATGGTATACCTAACTTTGATTTGATGCATATTGATATTGGTATTTTTTGATGAATTTTTCCATTTAACACCAATATTTTGACAAGTATAATTTAAGTTATGAAAAAAAACTTTAACTATTGAAATGTAAATTAATGGATTTACATATACAAATTATTTTTATCAGGAAATTGAATTATTCAGTAATAATAAAAATTCAATTCACAAGTTATATAAAAATGTAAACATGATTGTGAATTGCAATATAAGATAATTATGTGTGGGTGTAGCTTTAACATATTTGGATTGATGATTGGAGCTCCCTAGTAAATTATTAGAAAAATAATGGGCATGAAGTAATGAATTTTAGATATTGATGAGTAATGCTCATACCATAATTCATAAGCTGACTACTGTTCAATCCAAGTGTCTGTGTAGTAAGTTACATCAGAGTAGGGAGTGAGAAAATGCATTCGCAGTTTCATAAAATTATCTCAGCCTCCGCAGAGAAAAACTTCAAATCAGGCTGATGATTGCAAAATCTTCTATTGCTTCACTTATATATTCTTTCCATTGTTAAATATCAGCTCCTTTGTTTCTAAATTACAAATCAAATGTGTGCTGTCATCTCTTGGTCTTAGCTGATACTAAAAATGAATTATAAAAATATCAAAAGAAAAATAAAAAAAGTTTATGAAAATGTAAAAAACATTAGTGTTATATATCCAAATTAATATTTCATACCTACCCGACTGCAAGTTTACATAAATATTTTATTATAACCTCAAACATGATACATACTCACCTTCTGTTTATGTCGTACAAAAATGATTTCCTTAACTCTGTCTAAAAAACCGTATAGAATTAAGACTTTGACTTAAAAAACTTAAAGTGACAAACTATTTTTACTTGTCTGACATTAAAATAAACAAACAATGCAGTGATCTGAATTCCATAACAACACACGACTCGTGAAAATGACAGTTCGCAATCGCAATCAGCAGTAGTTTAAAAATGGAGAAGATAAACGACCGACCAAGTATCTTTGCAAGGTGCTGCCCTCTATACCCGATATACGCTATACATCAACTGTCGATAAATGAATTCCCTGTAGCAAGATATAAATGTTGATAATCAATACATCTATTTTTGCTCTTTCCTAAAAATATTGCATACCTAAGTACAGATAATTATTTAACTTTATTATTTATACTTACTTTTATCGAATAATTAATTTCATACAATTTACCTCATTTAAAGTTATAAAAATTAAATAAGCGTGTAAAATTATTAAATTAGAGCTAAAAAATTACAAATAATGTTATAATGTAAGTACACCTGTAGAAATTAATAATTTTTCTGTAAACCTATTGAAAAAAATCAAGTATCGCATCAATTTATTCATAAAATCTAATAATTTCTTTAGCAATTGTCCAATATAATATTAAAAATTCTGAAGAGTTATTTTACTTCAAAGAGTTATTATTCTTATTATTTTATCTCACACTCTAAATCACTGAAATTAATTTTTGGAAATAAACACGCGGCAAATGAATAAACAAACACGCGTATCACGCGTAAAATTCTCCATCAGCGCTAGTAAATTAATCTCTCCACAATAAAACATCGCGCGATAACAGAGTGCACACCATGCAAAAATCATTTAAAAATCCCAGCTGGCCTTTGCCCGAGCGCGCGCGCGTCCTGCGCAATATATCCGCCGATAACCCAGCTGCCTATCTTATCTCTCCACTCTTTGTTTACATCCTTGCGCCAGCGCTCCTTGTTCCAGCTCCGACCACATCCTCTGCTCCGAAACTCTCGCACCTCTTCATCGCTCCAAACCATATTCTCAAAATCCACCTGAAACCCCAAAAACTACCCACACCTCGTCACCACCACAATTCTCTCTGCACAACCGCACAAAAAAGGACGAAAAGAGAGCGAGAGAGGGGAAAGGCAGAACGCAGCTATATAACACACAGCAGCGCTAGTGCACGCTGCGCCGCCACACACAGTACCTACCTACTCGCAGCTCTGCCCGGAACGCCGCGCGCACGACAGTCGGGTGGCAACCGTCGTGCTCGTTGCATCGGTTGCTCTCGCGCGCGTACTGCCCGCTTTTGCCTTCTTTTTATCCCCCTCGCGCGGTGTGCCCCGTGTACACACATCTCACTGCCTCTCTCGCCCTGTATACGCTGCCCGCGCTCGCGGCCGCAGCAGCCCATATAACAGTGTGTATATATACGTATATACCTATAGATATTCGCGCGTGTGTGTATTATAGAAGCGCGCGCTCGCCCGCGTCACCCCCGCGATGGCGCCCGTGACGAGCATTAATAATAATACATAGAAGGTGGTGCGCGTGGATATGTCAGTGTCGAGCTGTGCTGGATAGTTGAGAATTGTTCAAAGAGTTGTAAGGGTGAGAAGGAAGAGAACAAGGAAGGTTGTTTTTCAGAAGAGAGATAAAGGAGAGGCTGCTGGCAGAAGCGGGGCGGTGGTGCGCGCGGATGTTTAGTATGTGCCGGCGCTGTCGCTGCAGCCCCTGCCGCTGACTCGCCCCCCGGGAGGAGGAGGAGCAGGAGGAGGATAAACTGGCCCGCGCCTAGCCGCGGAGATACTGTGCGTAGAGAGGAGAGCAGTAACAGCAGCAACAGCCACCCCGCACCCTCGAAACATGGTGGCCAAGTTGACTCAGGGTGAGTTTTTTTGCACACGCTTATGGGGTGAATACATACATACATACATACATACATACGCGTATACACATCGTGCGTTTGCTCCGAAATGCATAAGATGGGTCGCGCGATTTCGGGGGAATCAGTCACAACATTGTCGGGCGAGTGTTATTGTGGTGATTTTCGCGGACGACACGCGCTCCGACACTCGACACGCCGCCTGTGTAAACATTTGATTAGCAACAGGAGCTTTAAATAGAAGCCGAGAGTTTTGTTTTACGCGACGTTGGTGTTGATAGAAGACAGTGTTTTGGGGATGGCAGGTGTGGAGGGAGATGTATTTTACCTGCGCTGGTGCTAAAGAAGAAGATGTACGCACCTACCTACGCCCTTCGCTCCCCGAATCAATTTTTCACGCGAGGTGTGAAAACACGGAATTGCCGATGTTTACGTATTTAATATGTTATACTTACGTTCTCGTAAAGAAACGACAAAGCAAACATTGACTTCTTTACGTTGATCATTATACGTTTTTCATTCATTCACGACACACCATTCGCCTGCAATATTTATTTCAAAACACACGAGCAGCAGTAAGAGCTGTAAACACGCAAACGACCGCACTTTCGTGCTACGTAGGCCTAATATAACCGGGCGCGAATAGCGTCGAGCGCAGGCTCTTTATCGCTGAAACTAAAAACCCCACCTAAAAGCCATGAAATTCGCAACGTGCTGCTGCATGCACGTATAACACATACATGCGCCTACCTACAGCACGTATACACACACGCGGGGGAGAGTATCGATCAAATCGTCGCCACAACGTTCGACGCTTATACCCCGTGTAAGAGGCGTATGTTTACGTGCGCGCGCGTGTCAAAGACCCGCGAGCACACATATATATGCGGGCGAGAGATTTTTGCAGACATCGGGACCTCGTTAGGCAATCAGAGGCAGGGAGGGAGACGTAATATCGGATTCCGCGCGAAGGTAGGATGTGTCAGTTGGCGACGGCGATGCGGCGGTCTGACGGCGTGTATAACGCGATTAAGGAAGAGAGAGAGAGAGAGAGCGTGGAAATTCGATGAGTATAAAGCGAGACGGCTGCCAGATGAATTAGCAAATCCCGGATTCGCGAATGGGTGTGGGTGGAGTTGGTAGTTGCGGGAGAGAGAGTTGGTAAATGGCGAGAGGGAGAGGTCTTTATAGGTGGGTCTCGCGGTGGTTTTCGCTGCGGCTTTTCGCTGAGTGTATAATGTAAGGTGTATATGCATGACCGGGATATTATGATTCCGACGAAAATAATAGCGTTAAGTTTTGATAGCGTGTTAGGTGGTGTTTAGGTACGGAATTATTATAAGGGTCTTGTATAGCTGTAAATGGGCGAATGCTTGAGTTTTAGGGTAGGTTGTTACTTTTATGCGGATTCTTTCTAAATGCTTCTCTAATATTTACTCCTTCCGAGAAAAATCTCGTTTTATCGCGGACCGTGGGAGCCAGGAACTTGAAAATTTAATTTAAAATGCGCTCCTCCACCCGAACTGATATGAAATTCATTTGATATAGCGACGCTGCCTGGTGCGCCTCGCTCATTCATAATAACGCGCGCTCGCGCGAGTGCCACGGAAAGTCTATATGACCCGCGGATCATGAATATTGATTAGACCTGCAAAGGTGTAATCTAGCAGCAAGAGATAAAAGTTATAAGGGTTGTAATTTTCAGCGATTGCTGCGGTGCTATACATTGTAGGATTTATTTCGCGTGATAGTTACAACGACAATATCGTGCAGTTCTGAAAGAATAATTCTAAACTTCCATGTATGTTATTTTTAAAACTTATTTTCCTCTTACTATACGCCGAACCACCTAAAAAAACCTTGCCACGATAGATTTAAAAATCTCAATCACCTCTCCTCTCCATTAAAACACACTCATGCTGACCCCGCGCTTCCAGCATCTCGCGCGATGTCCCGCTATCCGCGCAGATTTTGTTTCACCTCTCCCTCGCCTCACAGAAAAAAAAACCCGCTCTAGCCGCAGTTCTCGCGCGATATCTTTGTCTACTTTATATTCGTATAACGCGGTCGAGAGCGAGAGCCGTTGACCCCGCGGCGGCCGCCACCGCCGCAGCAGCTCGCCTTTCTTTTTCCAGGCCGAGCGCGCTGCAGAGAGAGCAAGAGAGAGATAATGCAGCGGGCGGCGGCTCTGTCTTTTTTGTCCTGCCCGTTGCTGCCGCACGACCCAGACCTTTCCAGGTGTGTGGGTGGCTGGGTAGGTATAAGTGCGCAGCAGCAGCAGCGAGCGCACACGTGTGTATCGGAGAGAACTCTCGATGTTTTCCCGATACTTTTGCCATCGACTTTCGTCTAACTTGTTTAGCTCTCGATTAATGGCTCTCCTTTCGGTAGAGCCTTTGTTCAGCTATGGCGAGTTTCGGCATCGAATCTTTTTGTTGTATATAAGGGGTGGCACGCGCGCGGGTGAGGATTCTTCTTTTCTTGTACCAATATAAGCGCGATTTATAGCGGACACGCGCGATTTCCAATGTTTTTATGACAGCTTGTAAATAAACGCAGGGATTCGGCGTGCGGGACGCTGGAGGTCAATTTTTACGTAAGAACGTAGTGTCATGCAAGACCCTTGATTTATGGTCCAGTTTTTTGTGCGTGTAATATAGGTACGGCAAATCTGTCAAGGTGTCCGGGCGGACCGTTTGAAAAATGAAACGGTATATCACCGACCGGCAGATTTCTCGGGAAAGATAATTGGAAGTATATTAAGCAACGTATACAATGGGTCTCTCGTAAGGTATCGATTGAATTAAAATTGACGTATGGTGCGCTCGAATTATTAATGCGCATACATCATACGTCGAAGACGCTATCTCCATTAAGACATCTCGGATAGGGGTTACAAAATTAAACACAGTAACTCAATTTAGCTTTTCTATTCGGTAATCTAATTACTCGTTTTAATAATTGCTTTAAAAAAAAAAAGAATAGCTAAACGTTCGTATATAATATACGAAAATTCGTCGAAATTTCCAAGCTAGATAAAAAAAAAATAAAGTAAATATCTAGCACGATTAAAACGCAACATCGTTCCTTTGAATTAAGAATTCAATGGACGCAAGCGCAAGGTTCAACAGTTAAAGCTCTTTTTGTATATCAAAACATTTGCATTCATAGCGCCGCTCGGGGCGCGCACTTCGTGCGTTATACACTGAATAGCAGCGGAAGATGATAAAGTGCACGACACGCAGCTCTAAGTCTATATACCCACGAAGCCGCGTAAAACGTTTCGGCTCAATTATGTACGATTATCGATGTAATATATGTATTACAAGTCAACAAACCGAGTAACATTTGCATCGCCAATTACAAACTGTACCGGAATTATAACGAATCTCCTTTCAGCGTTTCGCATATTGTGCGGTTTCTCGTATTTAACGAAAACTTTTATCGAGCAAGCAGTACGCTCATATAAAGGCTGTGCGACTGCGGTATAATTTTTCTCTCCCTCGTATACACGATTTCGCCCTACTTTCCGGCTTTTTCACGCTGCTACAGCAGCAGCTTCGGCGTTTACGTACATTGCACACATAAATACAGCGTTTCGTTTGTACATACGCGATAATCCCGCGGCCTTTCGTTTAGCACTCTCGCGCGGGCGGACCCTTTAATTTTAATCCGCGACACCATCTGTTAACTCGGTGGGCATACGCGCACATGTATACACTCTCGATCCCCTCGCCGAGGTATACAACTATGAGGAGCCCCAGCAGTGTATGCGCTGTTTGCGCTGGTCTCTCTTTCGTGTGTATGGGAGCGTATACTGGTTTATGCGCGTGTAATCGCGAATTATGATGTGCGCTGGGTGGAATCGAAAAAGCACGACGGGCTGTGTGTGTATGCGATAGGGTGGGGTGATGAAATTTCGGCTTTTGAATTAATTATGGTGAAATGGAACGCTCCGTTTTTAGGGATTTGCGTATATAAAAAGGGAGCATTTATGTGTATGTTGAAAGAATAAAAGTATGAAAATATTTTTGTAAAACATAAGCTGTTAGTTTGGACACACGTAAGGGGACGAATAGCAGCTTGATGTACGGACAATTATCTGATTTTGTCCATTAGCAGGTCATAACCACCGTGTACCAGATACCAACGTACAAATACACTTGTTAAGCTAATAAGCGAGCACACGTTGGCATAGAGATAATTTTCTATCTGTGGCACTCAGATTTATCCTTCTGCAAACATTAGCAGCCTGTATTTTCACCAATATGTGTCATTATATATACTCACAAAGCGAATTCCTCAAACAAAGAGCCCCTCCACTCTTAACTTTCCCTTAATTAAAAATATAATTTTATCAAAAAACATGCCCATCAACTCGGCCATATTTTTATGATAACGCAGCCGCAGGCCACACACACATTATAATACGCGAGGCCAAAAAACAATTGAAATTTCGCGCGCCTATCTGCGTCCCCATCTTATATTATAAATAAGTATATACTCATACGCAAATACTTGTGCTTATACGCAGCAGCAGCGCCGACGGCGTCGTCGTTGTGAATACGGAAGTGAAAAATTCAAAACAAAACACGTGCGCGCGTTTATATGCACACAATAGAGAAGTCACGGCGGTGCGCGTTCGATCCCAAAAAAAGACCTGCGCGCAACAACGCCGATGCAGTGTATAAGGCTTATATTATTATTCACTCGTGAGAGAGTGAGCCGTGCGCATAATGGCCCCGTCGATTCATTAGGCGCAGCGCTAATTACAATAATCGATGGGGCCATCGTCGTTGCTGCTGCTTTCTAGAGGCCGATAATCGCTCCGGTTCTTCGCTCGTTGCGTCATGAAGTTATAACCTATAGCCTACACCCCCCTTGAAACGTCTTCATTGTTCGACTATCTCTTTCGCGGCATTTTTTCAAACGAACAGAAAGCCTATAGCACTTTATACACGCCCGTGTGTTACACAATGGAATCTTTCGGGGAAAGCCACCCTGGCCCTTAATTGTCGCCTCGTTACGAGCGCACTTTCGAATCTCTCTCAGCAGTGTGTATATACACGAACCATTAGGCACCCGCCGTTTCTTTTTTGCGACGAGCGCAACAGCCTGAGCTTTAGGTAAGTACCGGCCAAGCTTGCGCGCGATGGCGTCTCGCGATATTTCCCGCTCGATTAGGATCTCTCGAGTGTGTATGTAAGTACGTGCACGCGCGCGCTTGAAATAATGGATGTGGATGATGTGTATGTTCGTGAGCGCACTCGCACGCCGGCGGAATACTGTGTTTACGCGCGCGCAAGCTGTTCATTTTGATGACGGCGGACGTTAAGAGAGAGAAAGGGTACGTGCGGTAGGCGAGAGTGGAGAGTTAAAATTTATAAAAGTTTGTGTGGGTTTATCGTGGATCTGTGTGTGTATATGTGTAGAGAGTGATAAAAAAGATATGAGGGTTTTGAAATGTTGCGGTTGGGATGGAAAAAATTGTTTGATTGGAAATTTGAACTGGATTGTAGTAGATATTCGCAAATGATTGTAAAAAGAGTATTCAGAAAAGTTGTTGAAAGGGAAGATCTCGAAAAAGGAAAAAAAACATAATAAGGCATTGCGAGGAGGGGAAACGGAGCTTGAATTACACCTGGAAAAATCTCAAAAAGTTAAAACTCCACTCTCGCGCGCTCAAAAGTAGGATATCGAGAGAGAGAGAGAGAGAGAGAGAGAGAGAGAACAAGGAAAATGTTAGGATGAAAGGAATTCGGAATAGCGCAGCACTGACCTCATTATCGAGTGTAGAGATATATATGGAGAGAGAAAAAAAAGAGCTGAATAAAAGTTTTAATGACCGAGTGTAGTAGGAAACCCGTCGGAAGTACGGACCTCGTTCGGAATCGTCAGGTAGCGGAAGAAAATGATAAACGCGTATGATTGAGAGTAAACAGTGGATATATAGATAAGTGTAGGAGGGAAGATAACCACGAGAAATATATTCTTAATGGCCGGAATGGTCTCGCTAATGGGAGAGATGTCTAATGAAGCAATTTCGTGTATATAACGTCTGCAAGAAACGTCGATGAATAAGCCGACGGGTATGTCGAATGCGCGCGAGTCACCCGCGGGATATGTAAATTACCCCCGTTAAGTGTTTTTGAGAAACGTTGCGATTAACACAACTCACATAAATAGGCTTTTGTTTATAAATACTTTATGCTCTATATATACACGTCTATGTATGTCGAAAGTTCTTTATACTCACGCGCATATACTTTATCTATAAATTCGTTAAAGTATAACGGCAATGCATTATCGATAACTGATAATTAACCGCGCACAACTTTGTTGCATAACCCTGCGCCCGATCAATATACTTTACACATAATTACTCCAAGAACATAAAATATCTAACCGCATAATAATAACAATCTATACACTCTACAAGCACGAGCGTGCAATAAACTTTGAGCAATAAACTTATATAGCGCATCCTTACACCCACGACACGACACCGCAATCATCCACTATACAACACTGCACGCCCCCACATGCGACAAATAACTCGCGATCCAGAACACACCGGTACGATGCACGCGGCCCCGAGTAACCCTTCGAGATTCCTGAATATCCCTCCACGCAGGTTATCCATCATCCGTCCTCGCTCGATTAAAACCTCTCCGTATATGTATATAATACATATATGACTAACCCACAGCTTTTTATTTCTTCACCTCTCGCGCGGCGTTCCGGAATGCCTATACCTCTCGCTCGGTAATTCCCTCTTTCACGACATCCGCGATGACTCGAGAGATCTCTCTCCGATGAATCGGCCGCGCCGACGGAACGTCACTTACGCGCGGCCACGTGAGAATCGAAAGTGCCTTTTTTTGTTTACGCGAGCACGCAAGAGTGTATATAAGTAAGTAGAGGGAGGGGGGCGATCCCGTTTTCATTCATCCGTGTCGTCGGGGCTCTGACTCACGCGACAGACGTTTACGTTACGCGCGCACGCGTGCGTGCAGCCTCTCTCTCTCGCTCGCTCGCGAGGTCGAGTTGCTTTATTCTCGGCGGTGGGAGGAAGAATCTCGCGCAGAGAGCGGAGTGCGTTTGGTTATCGGTCGGCCGGCCGGCAGCGTATAGCGTTAATGGTCGTATATAAGGTGGAATCGGGATGAATCAGCGTTCTCGCGTGCGTGAGTTTGGTTTTATGGGGGGAACGTTTATATTTTGAGTATAATTTAGGAGAAATTCGTATATACCTGCGTATTTCCGTTTTCAACGGGCTTTTGAAATTGAGCCGCTAAATGATGGGTAAATTATTCGTGATAAAGGTTCCTGGCTGGTGAATCATGCGTTATATATTTTGTAAGATTATGATTCTTGCACATACATTTAATTGTGGACGCTAATACGGTAGATAGTTTAAGTGTCAAAATCACTTTTCATTAGATATAATTTCATTGAACACCTCAATTTTAGTTTAAACGTCTCTTATGCAGTTCAAATTGATTCATTCTCTTGATTGCTCTCGCTCTCTCTCTAAGTGACTAATTTCAAATGCATGAAACGTAACCGTGAACTTATCAAGAAAAGTTTCAATTTCGACTCGTTAGCCGCCGCTGTTGTCTTTGTCGTCGCATTAGTCAAACCGCATAAAAATAGTATAATCGTCGTAGAGATTTGTTAATCCAAAACATAAAAATACTTTAAATATATTCTCTTAAATTAATTAAAGTACAAATTTTTCTTCCTCTATCTACAAGTACAAACATCTCGCAATTATTACATCGTCACCGTTATTGAAAATCACTTTTCCTCTCAGGAAAGAAAAAAAAAGCGAAATCAATCTCTTATCTTTACCAACCAAGACTGACACCGCGAGCGTCTGCTTGCCGCTCGATAAACCTGAACCTATCCTCTTTCCCCGTCAAGAAAGTATATCGATGCAACAATAGCCCGCCCGCCCCTCTGTGTTTATCCTGCAAACAGACCCGGTTTTTCCAGCGCCTCGTGTCTACAGCCGTCGATTAGAAAGAAAACCGTATACAGCGATCGCAGCTCCTATCTTAAATATTGACCCTCGCTTTCGCTCCTTCGTCGTCATTGCAAGATCCTCGTGCCGCTGTGAGTCACGCGCCGTGCTGCATACCTCGGGACTTTCGGAATGTCGGAAGCAAAAAAGAGGATATATGTATATACACGCAAGTGCGTATTACTATTACGCGCATCTATCTCTCCCTACCTATATAGTATATAAAGTGATTCCCTTCGTCTTTCCGCGTTGGAAATGATCGCTTATTTCCGAGCGGCGGCTGGGGCTCATGCAATATTCATGCGCGCGGCGACGATTGTCGCGCGTGCGTCCGGCGATTTTTATTGGACGCGCTCTTGCGCGCGCGCGCGCCGCAAAATTTATGTACTTACCCGAGGCCGCGAGGATCGCATTCTTGCGACTTGGGCGGCGCGAGGATATTCGAGATCGTCGAGTATAGATTTTTTTTTTCTCCTTTTATAGAGATATAGTCGTCGGTGCTTTTTTCTTTCAAGTATAATGTATATATATAAAAAGTTGTAGGATGGGTAATGGGAATCTTTGTTATTTCCGTAGTACCGGAGATGGCTGTGTATATATGTATGTACGGGAAATTGGCGGATAGCTATATGGGGTTATTAAAGGAAAAGGTAGGGAGGAAAATTGAATCTTCGGCTCAAATGCGATTTGCCGATGGGGGAGGTAAGCGATTTAGCCTAGATACAGCTGCTTCCCTTGAAAGAGATGGTTTCTTTATTCTACAGCAATGAATGTGCTTATTAAAGACCCGGAGACTATATTTATATAAATATAAAATAAAAACTATGTCCTGAAGTTAATATATGATGCAATTACCTTAATTGACCCTTTCAAATTGAAAATTAGCGTGAAAAAGGAGAAACGAACGAAAGACACGCAGCACAGCTATCGCGGCGCGCACTAAAGCGTAAAATATGTAAACCACCGGTAATTCACCTCTCCACGTAAACGCGTAACGAGAGAGAGAGAGAGAGAGAGAGAGAGAGAGAGAGAGGAAAAAAAGATTGAAAAGCTCCGCGTTAGCGCACAAACAAGGCCCCCCGTATAATTGCCCTTGAAATTGCTTTATCCAGAAAAGTCGCATTCAAAGAGAGGCTCAACCTTGCATCTAGGTGCAGTGCAGCGCGCGTATATATATTCGTCGTCCGGCGGATACGCGCGCGTTTCGCTATACATATATCCCATGGAATTTGTGCGCGGCGGCGCGGGGCTTAATAACTTCCCGTCGCACGGTGTGAGAAGCGGCTTTGTGCGACTCTCGCCCACTTTTCAATGGGAGGGCTGTGCCAGGGCGCTCGCGTATTTAGTTTGCACGCGAAAATCTCTCTCTCTCTCTCTCTCTCTCACTTTTTGCACGTGCTAGCGTGTGTGTGGTATATAGGGTTTTTTTCGCCCCTCTTTTTCCTTGGGAGAGAGTTTATTATACGCGAGAGGTTATGCGAGAGCGGCGGGATTGCTCGCGTTTTTGTCATAAGAAGACACTGGGCGTCGTTGTTGTAAAGTTGGACGCGATTACTTACCCGACTTCAAAGAAGTTGCTTGGCGGCGGTAGCGGGGCCACTTATCTCGTTGTCTTTTCTAGATGATAAAAGAACTTTTATTCATGAAGAATTAAGGGAGGAGTGGGAACTTCTTGATGGGGGACTTTGTTATACCGTCGCGAGGTACTTTCGATTTTTTAAGAGCCCTGTGGAGTAATTTCAAGTTTGGGGGATTAACGAATTTGCGTGAAAGTTGGGCGGACTAACGGGATGTAAAAGTAAGAATTTTTTTTCGTTCTTTTATATACTTTAAGAAGGTAGCTTGAATTAAGGTGCAATAGTGTTACACGTATATCTTGTAACGAGTAAGCGAAATATGGCCCGGAGTACTGAAATAACAGCCTATATATGCTAAAAATCATAATTTCCGAAACCGCAGGATTGTGGTGCCCGCATTGCGAGAACCGTAACTGGAGCCTTAACACCGTTAATTATAGCCCTCGATTCAGCTCAAATGCGGTGGGAAATAAATTGCATATATCAAAACTATATGCCATTACAATAAGCTGTGGTAACAACGGAACGAAACTTGTATACAATATATCACGAACGATTCATTTCATTGTTTCGGGAAACTATGTTTCTGATAGCGTCGATTGGGATTAAATATAGGCTGATTCATTAGCGTGGGAATGACTGGCGATAGGAAGATGACTAGTCGACAGTGACACTTATATAGTTATACAAAATGATTTAATGGTCTACAGCCTATGCGCTTTTCGCTTGACTCACACCTTTTTACAATCACTATATATTATATACGTGTCTGGAAATCGTTGTCTCTCTCGTTATCACACATATTTACAAAACCAAATTAACGGTAACCAGGAAGTTTTCAATTTACGAGTATATAATCACGGTGAAATTAACTATCCGAAAATGACGAAAATTGCACGAAATTTCCTGCGAAAATTCATCATTTTAATACCCCGTCGACAGACTCGCCGAATCACTTTACTAATGTACTTTACCGATACGCACACATGTGCGACGGCTACTCGTCCGGTCCCGCTTTTTCCCACACACATACACGCTGTACTCTCCGCCGAGATTAAAATTCAATTCCGCCGGCAATTTCCGCGAGCGCGTGCCAACAAGCGACTATCCCTCGTATCGTCGTCGCCAGATATACACACGCACAACTACGCTAATACATACAAATACGTCTCTATTTACTCTCGCGCAAAATTAACATACCGATATATAAGTGTATATAGAATTTAAACGGCGACAAATCGAGTCCACGCGTAATTAGAGATGATAGGGCTATGCGATATACGCTGAACTCTGCGTATCATCAAACGCGCGCCGGAAGTTATCTTTCGATCGCGGTGAGGCGCCGTCGCCGAGGTTCGTTATATATACATACTGGAAAGATGACGATGACGACGTCACGTTCGTCTTTTTTGCGTGGTGAGTGGGAGGCTTTGTACTTTTCGTCCGCGAAGAAAGAGGGAGAGAGAAAGAAGAGAGCTTGAATTAAATGGTCTTATAAGTCGAATGACGGTGGTTATGCGATAGAATCTTTCGTTAGGTCTTGCGTAATTATAAAATTACGCAATCTCGTATATAGCTGTATAGAACACAGAGAGACGTTCCGTTCGAAGTGAAATATATTGTTCGTGAAATTATTAATTGTAGCGTTGGCGGTGAAACAATGAGAGAGAGAGATATATGGCGTTTTTTGATGTGGGCCCAGAACGCCGATCAATTTGCCTCAATCAGCCGGAGCGTATTATTTGATCATGGGAATAATTCAATGAATTTCGTTTGGGCAAGAATATAAATGGATCGTTTAGTGCGATGTTACCGAATTATATTCTCATGAGAGTGGACCATACAAAGTACTTTTGAAATCGTCGCGTCGTTATTCTTGTTGACATATCTCATACGGAATATAAAGAAGTTTATGTTGTCATTTTTTTCTGATGAATGGCATTGCTGTCATTACCTCAAATTATCATCGGTATCATAAATCAAAGCAAATTGAATAAAAATTCAAAACATCAGCCATATACAGCTTTCTACTAGTATTGAGCCTATGATTACAACTCTTATTACACAATCTCATTCTCATCACGAACCAAATTACATCTATGCATCGACCACCACAACAACTTCATCCACAATCCCCCTTCCTCAGAAAAACAAGAACGAAAATCGATCGATCCAAGAAAATTCACAACCACCCTTCCATTACGCTTCTCAGCCTCACCATCATCTACGTTATGCGCTTTCCTCATCACATCTCGCCGGACTCTCTTCCTCTGCAGTACACACTCGCCGCGTAAAGTGGGTCGAGCGATATGTGCAGCGGAGAGAGAGAGAGAGAGAAAGAGCGATGATCGGTGCGGCTAGAACGCTTTATTGTCAATGAGCTGCTGCCGGCGAGCACGTGCAGCTCGGCATTTCGATTCCGCTCTCTCTATCGCTTCCATACGTGCGTGCGAGATCGCGGTTATATGATGTGCTGCCGTCGCTGCTCCGCGTGATAGCCGTATACACGCTCGCCTGCACTTATATATACAGTGGTATTTGTAATTTGCAAGTGGGTGGCCGGAGAGCGAGGTGGTTGTGCAAGCGTTGCGGAAGGATTGTTTTGGATTATATGTATATACTTGCGTGCGTTGATGTACTTTGTTCTCTATAGCAGGCTGTGGTTAAATTCGTTGGACAAGTATAGGAATTATGTTAAACTATTTGGAAATGATGGCTATGATTTTGTTGTGTGTATTGTTATATTCATAACATTAACTGTATATATTTAGTAAAAGTCTACATCAAGTAAAAACTTTATTATTAAAATCAATATATTTCCATTCTACCAGCATGAATATTCAAGCTTCTAGAAAGCTCACTTACCCACCTTTGTGTAACTCCACCCTCTGTATCGTAATCAAGTCCCACATCATCCGGAGCTCTCTCTCGAGAGAACAAACGTCAACCACAATCGCATCGCCCCCGCGACATTGAATAAAACTCCATCATCTCCCGAAGCTTTCAAACAGCCGACAAAACAGAGAGTGTACCTATATACCCACTAAAAAAAAAGAAAGAAGAAGCGGGAAACCCGAGCCTCTTTAATTAAGATCCTCGAGTCCCACCCTTCCTCCCGCGTGTCAATTAACCCACGAGCGCGCGTTAGCGTCCCTACTTATACGTATATATAACTACACATCATCGAAAGTGAAATCGGCCGAGTGCGCCTCGAGCGCTAAGTACGAAAGTGACTCTCGCTGTCTCGGCGCGACGGGCGGGAACCGCCGCGAGGAGATGCGGGATTCCCGCGCGCGCCCCCTTCGGTCTGTGCGAAAAATTTAAATGCAAGACGGAGAGAGAGTGTGTCTAAGGAAGGGAGAAAAAAGTTTCGTAGAAGTAGTTTTTCAAAAGGACTTTCAGGGTGGTGAGAAGGTGGGTTTGAAGGAAAGTGCGAGTAGGAAAAGTTCGAGATGGCGGTGTTAGGGGATTTGGATGGATGGGAATTTGTAGTTGTCGGTTGGTTTTGTTGTTTACTTTTTAGATGTTGAGAAAATATTGTAAAAATTATTGTTTGTTCTTTATTATACTTATTTACCCATCGGTACTAATATTTTCTTAAATTACGATGATTTATGTTTTTTATTGCAAAATATATTTAAAAATGTTAAAAGAGTGGTAATATTAAAGCTGCGGTATTACAATTATTGTACAGCTCATATTCTGTATTGGAGAAACATCTTTTATTGGAAAATTCTCATACTTACAGAGCGCACCGAGCTTTTTTCCAATACATATTCCTTGCTTTTCTATAAGCACATTCCTTTTACATAAAAATATAAGCTGTTTTCAACCAATCCTCAACTTTGTCGTTCCGGGGATTCCTGCGAAATTGCGCTTCTTTGTATTATTCGCACGCTTACTCGCGCCACTTTTTATCAACGGGGAATGATTGGCACCGTTTTATAATACGAATTTCTCGCGTGCTCTGCGCATTACTTCACGTCATTGAATAATATATCTGTATATATAGACAGCGACGCGACCTTTGATAAACAGGGCTATTTAAACGTCGCTTGAATGAAATTTTAATCCATTTATTATTCCCGCGGAACCGTACACAAATAAGCCACATAAAACGGCAGCGCAGTCTCGTAAAAATAGTTTTATCGTCCTCCGTTACCGCACGAATAACACGCGCTTGCGTTTTATACATCATATCTTCCGCTACGCGTTAAAATTGCCAGCGTAATACTTGTCGCTACGCTATAATTATTAATGTTGTTGTTCGCGCTGCGTCTAGAATTATGAAAATCATGTCAACGATTATTTCACTAACGAACGTAGCATGTTGTCAATCACCAAGCTTTTTCTTTTTACCGTAGTCATATACCTCTGCGAGAGAAGACAAATTGAATCGTGCGGCAAACGTAACGAGAGAGAGAGAGTGAAGATTGGCAACAAGCGCGTCTCGTTATACCACGCATACACCTCGAACAAGTAATTTCTCTTCCTCCTTCTCGCACGCGACGAAATTGCCTCACGGCGAAATTATTTGCTCTCCATTCACACACTCCAGAAACGCATAAACCCACTCTCTCACTCGCTCTGAGTGCAGTACACTCTCAACGATTCTCTCGCACCCTCGCATTAACATATACCCACGTCACGCGTGTATACATACACACACTGCACACGCCTGAAGTGTACAATGCACGTACGTTATATATACACAAGTGCCTTCGCTCTCTCTCTCTCACTCGAGTGAAAAATTGGGCTGTCCACGGCTAGCTGCTCATCCATTAAAGCGACGGCAGCTGAGTGACGAGTCGTCGTCTTCTGCGTCGTTGTCTTCGTCGTGTATAGTATAATATACCATGTATAAGCTGCGTGCGGCTCGCTTTTTTTTTTACCCCGCGTGCGAATAAGGAAAGAGAGACGCGCGCGTGTCTACCGCTTGCCCCGCGGGGCGGAGGAGTGTGTAGTCACTCACGGCAAAGGAGAGAGAGAAGAGACAAACGCGCGGGGAGAGAAAGAGAAAAAAAAAGTGTACGTGGCGAAGGTCGCGGCGGCGGCGGTGGCACAGACACACACAGCTATGTGCGCAACTACCGGCTGTGTACTCGGGTTTCGCGTAAAAGGCCGCGCGCGCACGCGTGTGTTATACGGGGGAGAATGAGAAAAGGGGGAAGAGAGAGAGAGAGAGAGAGAGACAATGATGGGAAGAGCAGCGCGATCGACGACGGAGAAAGAGAGAGAGAGAGGAGGACCCTCCTGCATATTCCAAGCGCTTAAACGCCCCGGCGTTTCAAGTGAGCAGTGTGTATGTGTGGGTACGTGAACACGTGTGCGTGTGTGTCTATGGTGTGCGCGTATATATAACCACCGGCTGCTCCGCTCTGTATATATACAAGTTCTCTTTCTTGCTTCTTTTTTTCCAACTTTTTGCGGATTTTTAATTACGGTTCGCCGCCGCGCGTGAATCTCCCTCTCTTTATCTCTTTCCTGTTCTGATATTCTTATTGGATCGGATGAGTCTCGTGAGAGAGAGAGAGAGAGAGAGAGAGAGAGAGAGAGAGAGAGAGAGATAATAATTTGCCGCGCGTGATTTTGACGTATATAACAGAGGCGTGTGTAAATTGGGTTATTGTGATTTTCCTGGGCGTGCTCTCAAGTTTTCTCACGCGTCAAGTGTACGCGAGGGCTTAATTATGCGCGAATATAATTTTTTGTATATACTTGGAGTGATTTTAAATTCAAATATATGTGCTTCGTCGCGGGGTGGTAAAATGTATGTTAACGATGCTAACATAATAATTATTATAAGTATGGAATTTTACGATGCTTTTTTTTGCTAAATATTTAACATGTATGGTAAAAGCAATGTGTACAAGGTGAATAAGTTCATCGTCTTAGGTCGTTGTTACAACTAATTGATATCGTAAACACTTTGTATACTCTTTTGGCATATTTATTACAAGTAAGTAAAAACTTCCGAGAAAACAGAAACTTTAAACTTTTTACCACGAACTTATCGCTAATACACTGCTATACACAAAGTGCAGACTTTTTAATTACAGAGGAAAGCCTCGTTATCAATTACAAGGACGACGCGCGGAAGCTCCGGCGTGCACTGCCGCACGTCCAGCAGATAAATTAGAGAACCACTCTATTTTTAACCTCTCGAACATTAGGCATTCTCCTCTCGCCATCCTATACACACGCAACTTCCCGCCTATCCGTTAATTCTACACCCGAGCCTATAACATACCTGCATCGAATGCGTCGACCGAAGACTCGCCTAGGCGCGTTAGAAAAATTATTGCCAACATCTGCAGTTCGTGTGTGTGTGGCCAGGAGTATCAGTTATACACCCGCGCGGAGAGATCTCTCGCAGCGAAATGTCCGAAACACCTGTGCAGTATCGGATTTCGTTGGTACGCCGCACCGCTCGGAAAAATATACGGGAACCGCAGGCTTCTTCTTTCTTTTTTTCGCTTCTGTGCGGACGCGAACGGGCCAGAAAATTCGACGTTTATTGGGTTTATTTACGATGAAGGTCGGTGCGGTGTGGTGGTTTTTTTAACGGAATTAATATTTGACGGGTTCGCGCGCAAAAGTTTAATTAATTTTTCGTAAAGTTTATTACATACGAGGGCAGCATCGGTTTTCTGAAATTTTAAATGCGTTATTTGCATAGGATGTGGGAGATTAGATAATATGCATTTTTAGAGTAAAAAGTGAGGCGTTTCTCCGTATATATGCGATATCATTTCAAAGAAATGGAAAACGATTGACGCAAGCGGGGGGGAATGTAAATGGAAGAGATTGAAGTTTATTTAGACAATATTCGCTCCATTGTCGTACGCGCGTATATATTGGTTTTCAATACACCAACGAAACTCGATTCAGTATCGTTTGTTCGATTAAATTGTTAAACATTCTCCCATTCAACGGGTTTAACCGTACATACAAATGGAGTATTTTCGGCTAATTGAATTTTCGTGTAGGACAATACGTATTTAAATTACTTACTGTTGTACACTAAATTACTAAATAATTATTTTGGCTAGACAGACTCTTTGTTTAGGTATTCTAATTAGCGATTACCGTAAAAGTAAAATAAAACTACATATACCACAATGTTTATAATTATTGTAATACAAGAGAATTAGGCACCATAATATCTACAATAATTCTTAAACCTCGCCTACCTATTTCTCATCGATTCTCCACCTTCTACTGAAAATCACTTTATTCATTTAAGAAACCCCACCTCGTCATCCACTTTGCCCCGCACCTCCGCCGGCAACTCTATCCAACCAACAACAATCTCGCCCTCACCTCTCGTCGTCGTCCCCCCCATAATCCACTCTGACCCCAAAACAAGTATCTCGTCGAAGCATCACCACCAGCAACTAAAAAAAGAACTAAAGCTCGCTTGAAGCTCCTCTCTGAAAGCCTGCAGCTCTCCGCGTCTAAACGTTACAGACACACACACACACGCCCCCCGCACACGGGCACGACACGATGAGCCCTTGACCCAAACAAGCTTGCACCGGCATATACCCATCTCGCGCGGTCGTTCCCTCCGCTCTTCGCATTTTTCCTCTCTCTCTCTCATCCCGCAATGTGTGACACAACTCTATATGCACCGCTGCGGTGACCGCAATCGAAGGGAGGTTATTTTTTTTACTCGCGCGCGTGGAAGTCGCGAAATGTAATTGGTCCTCGATGTGTCACGGGGGAAACGCAGTATGTACATGGCGTGCGCGCTTTGCAACGAGTGTTTAGTCTCCCCTCTGCGTATGTTATAGTGCATGCACGTATTATCTTTCACGTGCGTGCGTCCCTTTTTCGCGGAGGCGGCGAGCGAGTTGTTTTCTCTCTTTCTCTCCCCCGCGTCGCGTGTGTTCTTTCTTTCTTCGTCGTGGAGTGGCACTTTAGAGAAAAAGAGGAGAAGGGGTGAGGGGGAGGACGCGACTCGGTGTTAATTCTTCGCACACTTTTATTGTGGCACGAGAGGTCGTTTGACTCTGTAGGAGGGTGTATAGAGTGCGACGACTGCAGTGTGCAGTGTGTAATAAAGGTGAGGGGAGAGAGGAAGTTCACTGGGTTCTTTAATATAAAAAGAGTCCTGCGCGGGGGGAGAGACGCGTGGAACTGACATTTAAATGCAACCGTCGCTGTTTTTACTCGTTTCTAAGTATATACTTACCTAAAGCTTGTTTTTAATTATTGAATTTGAAGGTTCGTATAATATATTTGAATTCGAATGAACGAAGAGTTTCATAATTTATTATAAATCGTGAGTGATTCTTTAAATTGATAAATGCTAATTAATTAAATTATGCAATAAATTGCAGCGGTTGAATTCACTAGAAGGTTTTGGATAACAGCAAAAATACGATATACCACCGAAGAAATTCAACATCTACACACGCTCGGTAATTGACCGGATAAACGGTCTATCAACGGCTGTTATCACGCCGATCCCATGTTTGAAATACAAGAAAAAAAAAAGAAGCGAAGGAACTATATATACATCGCACGCACGTGGAACAAGGATAGAAAGAAGAGAGAGGGGGAGAGAGAGAGATAAATCGTACATTTGTTGCACGCTCGCTTATATCGCTGAAGGGTTATCCTGACCGCGTTCGCTCGCGGGAAGCGGATGGCGATCCGACCTTAGCGATAAAGAAACGAGCAGCGGTTGTCTTTCTCTTTCTCCCTCTTTCGCCGCCGCGAGCGAAGAGATAGAGAGCACGACGACGGATCCGCTTATATAGACAGGGCTTGCGCCGACTGCTCAAACAAACTCTCTCTTCCATTCGTTCGCCCGCTCGCGTGTACATAATATGATGTGGACGGAGTAGGAAAATAAAGCGAGGAAGCGGCGACTTGACGTAGAATGAAATAAAGAGAGAGAGAGCCTCGTTTACGACAGTAAGATTTTTTTGTGCGACGTCCGACGTGGGGACACGCCGTCACATATGCGCGCGTGGGCGCCCTGTGGCTTTAATTATTTCGCGGAATAGAACATATATAGTTACAATTGTACGTGTGTGTAATCGCTTATATAATGCGCGTTAGGGAACACGGCGAAAGTTTTCGGCGGATATAATATAATTTGCCTCGGTTAATTGTCGGAATAAACGGAATCGTTTCTGCACGCATGATGATGACGAAGCGTTATTATTATTACTACGATGTTTTATTAATAAGCCATGGGAATTTAATGGGAACGTTTTCGCGCAGCGGCGTAGATATACCGCGAGATATGGACGCGTTCTCATGATTTAAAAAGTGCGCGCGCGAGTGCGAATATAGTGCGTACTTATTATACCAACGATTGCTCAACGCGCGGCACTTTGTTACGCATGCCGACCGCGGCATTTACACGCTGATTTGTACTGTAATGTTTCAATTATAGCTTAGATCTGTGAATTAACCGGATTCCTCGCGTTCTTGGAAGTTAGTAGAAGAAGGGTAACGAGGACAGGCTTTATTAATTTTGCGCAAAAAAATGTATACCGAAATAACAGAGTGCGCATACTATATTTATCGCAAATGTTTTTAAAGATTTAAAAAATCCTTTTACCACTGTATAATACTATTTCCAACAAAACGGTCGACATCGCAATAAATTCTCTTACAACACAAATACCTCTCTTACAAAAGCGTCGATCGCAGCGAAATTCCGGCATATCCATTGCATTCGATTCTAGAAAACTGCACGCACACAAAAAAAAAACGACGTACACGCACACAACATACGCATCGCAACTATACCGGGAATTCATCATTGTCGTATAGCAGTCGCGCATCGCTTACTTGACCGTATCGAGCGTATAATACAGCACAGAGCTGAATACCGATCGACACGTGCTGCATGCTCGCGGAAGAAAGCAAAAGGAACGATCGAAAAATCCTGGCCTTGAGAGACCCTTTCACGTGTGCAGATTTTTTCGCGCATTGTGTTTTATGTGCGGAGAGTGACTTTTTTCGCGCTCGCGCGCGTGCACGCGCCAGCTGCGGCAGGTGTGCATCATCATCGCATTGCAGGGCTCTCTTAAGCACCTGCGCGCGCGATCAGCTGCGTGCGGTTACATAGATAGGGGAGGAAGAGGGACGCGTGCGGTGTTCGTGGATTATTATACGCCAATTGGTAAGTTTTGTGTGTGAGGGTAAGAGAAGGGGTAACTGTACTTTGGGTTTCTGGGCCAGAATCCGAGATGATATGGTAATCCCCCGTTGGGATATGCTGCACGGATGCTGCGCTTGTAATCCCCGCAAAGTTTCAGACGGTTCAAGGCGGTAGTGCGATGCACCGCTTCTGTGAGTATACATATATATAGTTGGAACGAGGATGGGTTGTGCAAACTGGATATTCAGCTAAAAAAAAGGCGACGAAAGTCGTGTCTCGTGATTTACTGTTTTAATGTACATCAAGTGTTTTATACATTTTTACAATCGTTGCATTGTGGTGTAACAACTTTAATTCCAACGTTTATTTGTTTTTTTAATATAATGCGGAAAAAGTTTAAAATGAAGCCCCGGATAAAGTTTTATATACAAACTCAAACCATTACGTCAGGGTATTTAACACTCGTGAAAATAGCGACCCTCCGCACGACTAACAGTTCAAATATTTGGTGACGGTCTCTCGTCGGCGAAACTTTTACATTGACGATGCATTGCAGACTCATTACCGCGTCATTTGGCCGAGCTGCGTGTGCGGCTTCGAAACCAATAAAAGCGCTTCGTCGTGCCGCAGAGAAAGTTTTAATCAAAGCCAGAGTGCTTTATTTCCGCGCGATGAAACTTAAGAGAAGCGATTCCCGAACTAATATATAAGCGATCGCTTGTTAGAATGTTGGACAGCGTAGCAACAGCTTATAGGTATAGAAGGTTTTGATAATGTCGGGAGCGGTTTAATTTGACCTAGTTGTATACTCGTTAATAATCAACGAAGCGCGTATTATGATTTTTTGTTTAAAAATGCAAATTATGCAAGCCCAACATCAACTATACTGCGGTATATTCGAATGAATTCAATTCGTACGACGAGTCTATTGCCATTACAAAATTAATTAACTTTCCCCGAGGAGTAACCTTCATCGAAACACAGCCCGCACTTACTAAATTAACCAGCTAATTAATTCAGCAGACGTATACTTATTTTTACCCCTCACATCTATATCCCCACCCACGCCTACGAATCAATATTAAATCTCGTTTCGTCCGAGCTTTCTTTCAATCCGATCATCCACATATACCTCACCACGACTCGCTATTTATAAACCTTATAATACAAGTTCGCATTGAAAAGCACACGATTATATATACTAAACCAAACCTTTTCTTTTTCATTACAGGCTGCAGCCCTGAGTACGGAGTGCCGGATATGACGGTGATCAGCGACATCGACGAGAAGGGCATCAATCGGAACCTCCAGATCCGCTACAGCCGCGACGAGATCTACGTATCCTTTTACATTTCTATTCAACGAAAACAAAAACACAGCTTGTTTATCATTAATTCATAGACTCTACAAACAACACGACGGCGTGTCGTCTCGGGTCACCTACTTACTCCGATAAAAATACACGTCACATCCGCGAGCGTCGGGGTATTTAAAGAGCCTACTTACCCCCTTAGCGCCAGCGCGCAAGTGTGTGTGTGAGAGGGTAGGCGCCGCGTGTGCGACTTTAGCGCCGGTTCAAAGGAGCCGAGGGGGAGAAAGTTGAGAGGGACGAGAGAGAGGGGATCAAGGGAGGAAACTAACGAGAGTGAGGGATGCTGCGCGGGGGCGGAAAAGATGAGTGTGCAAGCGCGCGAAGGTGGAAATAAATCACTCTTGGGATGACGATAATGATGAGTCAGCGTGGAATTGGATTGGTCGGTGTGTAAATACTTGTAGCTTCTGGCAGTTTCTGTGTGCTATAGTTCGATGGGCTTTTGGGCGGTATGGAGAGGCGTGACGAATGGAGGTATTTGTATATCGAATCATTCAATGGGTGACTATTAGCAGGTAATGATTTCAGCCAAGGGTGTAATAGAATGTTTTAAGGTCATGGAAAATTCAGGAGCTTACGTCATTAATACTTCCTAATAGCTTTCCTCGTATCGCATTTTTATTATCGTTTAAATGCAGCTTGAAAATGACTCAAAAGCATTTCCTTCGATGACAGTGACCCATTAATCACACGGCTGATTAGTATAGCTGATTCACAGTCACCGTCCGACATCTAAATTCGTAATACATTTCTCTTCCTGCAACCCGCACAAAAAAGCACAGTCGAACCATCGCCTTCCGCATATTGCAGCAGTGGCAGCAGCTGTGCATTTGCAATCCACGCTCCTTATACCTCGAATGATTTTTTTATAACTCGCGAAAAGCGGGCGAACGAACGAGAGAAAAAAAGAGCGCGCACAAGAGTCTCTCTCTTGCGCAGTTGCGTCATATATATGAATTTTGCAGGGGTGGGGCGTTGCTCCCGGGTGTTGGTTCGTTGCCATGGCGACAGCCCCTAGTCAGCTGGTAGCACACCACCACCCCGTCGAGGGCCAGACCCATTCATCTCGCTGTCCTCGTCTGGGTCGCGCTCGAGATATATACGTCCCCACAAAAGCTCCGCATGCGAAAACCGAAATCTCGCGTGTCCTCTTTTCGGCTATGTATATGTGCGGCCGGCATCTATGTATATACGATTGGATTTTTCCATTAGCGCGGGAGTACGTATATAGAAGCTGTGCTGTATGCGCCACACAACAGGTCGAGAACGAAGCGCGAGCATCGCCTAGTGATAATTGGGTTAGCGGTGGCCTTAATTGAACATCAATATCCTGATTTACACCGGGTGACGACGACGACGCCGGGTTTAACGTCGTTGCGATGCTGCGCGTGAGCGAATAGGACGAGATGGTGCATCTAGAGTCCGGGCGGCTGAGCGAGCTAATGGCGTAAGAAGGCTATTCCGTAGCCGAGATGATGGGGTTCCGGGTGCGCAGCGAGCGAGATTGAATTATTAGCGCGAGCGGTGAATAAGGCCTGGTAATAAGGGGAGGGAAATTGAAGAAAATGCCCGGTAATTTTATGGGATTAGATTGGAGACAATGGGGTTTTAGGAATGAGTTTGTTCATTTTTGGTTATTATTTTTATTAGTATATACTGACCAAAATACTGCGAATTTCGTTAAATATAATTCTTTTTACAACTTTTATATGATTCCAACTTTATAGCCGAGTTTCGAATTTACGCTCGGAGTACTTCTGAATTGGGCACTTGACATCTGCGAGGGCGCTCTCCTAGGAACGAAATTAAAAATGTACGGGATTAACTTGGGCGCGACTTTACGAGCGCTTGCCCCCTAACGTGACGAAATAATGAAACACACTCTTCGAGTCTCTCTCGCGCCGAAAGAGAGGAAAAAACGCCACCACTTTTTACGTGAATTTTTACGACTCGCGTGGACGGTCGCTCAATGCCCCTCGTTAAAACGCTTTGCGTGTGTATATAGATATATATTGAGAGAAAGCTCGCGGGAAACGCCGGAATAATTCGTTCGACGCGGCTCGTTAAAGAGTCGGAGTGAAAATATGGAGTGCCGCTCGGGAATTGGATTGAAAATATTTGGAGGATCCTATTTATACGTGGGCGGGTGTGATTGATTTGATTTTTTAATTAAAAAGTGTAGATATAGAGGTTTCTAGGAACTGTGGATAGGAGGTGTTGTGATTAGTATATACGAGGTGATTGATGGTTAGGTTCTCTACAGTGTAATAGTGGGGTAGTGTGTTGACAAGGTCAGGCTGACATTGAACTCGAATATAATTCTATTCGTTCGAGTGCAGCGCATCATCAATCACAATATTTAATTAAACGCGTATTATGCTATTTGTCAAAACAAACGTATGGATGTCAAAACAAACGTATGGAATGCGATTACAAAGACAATGGTATACATTATTAATTATACGTGATATCGCATTAACGGCCTCGTAAACTATACTTATATCATGCACACCCCCTCCTTATCTCTAGAGTAAATAATAATGACGGCCACAGATAACTATCAATTAATCACACTTATACCCCAACATTCTTTCGTGATTAAAAATAGTCCCGCCCCAATTTCTCTTATATCTTCCGAAAACCACCACATTTCTCCAAGTTACACATGTCCCTCACTGCAAAATCAAACAAATCCTCGCTCCCAAACTCCCCGATGCACTACTTCGACCCTCACACACACGCGCGCACGCACACGAAACGCCCGACTTTTGTATTATAACGAGTCGTCGTCGCGTCGGGATTTCAGCCGCGGGCCGTCTGCCTTCGATGAATAGTCCCTGCACCTAGTCCCTATGCGCTTCGGAATCGCGAAAATGAAGGGAGGAAAGACGCTAGCTTAGCGCGAGCAGCACGGAGAGAGAGAACAACGCGTAATC
>JAPYZO010000622.1:0-40770 GCA_030522905.1 Torymus flavipes | reverse complement strand
TAGTTCGAGAATACATCGATTTTTTATTCACAGTTCAAGGAACCTGCTGAACATATTAAAAAGCTGTAGAGAATAAAATAAAACCTCAAAATTCATGTTTATCCAGTGTTATAATAATGTAATCATTCAAAATTCTTGTGTAACTTTGTAAATTTTGAATTTAAAATATCTGAAACACGATATATATTTAATAATGCAAAAAGTGTATTG
The DNA here is from genome assembly GCA_030522905.1 of Torymus flavipes. Classification (NCBI taxonomy): domain Eukaryota; kingdom Metazoa; phylum Arthropoda; class Insecta; order Hymenoptera; family Torymidae; genus Torymus; species Torymus flavipes. The sequence continues at coordinate 40,560 of JAPYZO010000622.1, read as the reverse complement.
ATCTTCCGTACTCTTCATTAAGGTTAATCCACTCAATGCACATTCGCATGAATCAATTAAATGAATTCATTATAAAATTCTGTATATAAAATTCATCTGATTAAACATCAATCTTATTTTCGGGCTATTCGCATCATAACTTTACACTGCATATCTCCCCCTCAATATTTACTTCGCCGAGCGATTTTCTCGCGACCTAAACTCCTCCCGTGCATGATTAAACGCTCGACTACTTACACGGACAGCCGAACGAGAAGGCTCACCGCGCTTTCGCGAACGAAGATTGAAGCGGTCGCTCGCGTTCTTAGGCGCTCCGCTGCCGCGGAGTGCACTCGATACTCTCTTTTTGCGCGGTGATACATCACGCTTCGAGGTAAAAGTAAGAGGCCGCCCACCTCGACGACCGGCGCTTATATACGTTCGCGGTTGCAAAAACATGGACTAAGTGGGGAAACATTTTTTACATACTACCGCGCACGAACTTCATTCATCTTGTATCGGCGCCTCGTTATAACTTAACATGTATATTCCATTAGCCAAGTTTTCGCGAGTTATTAGAAAGTAGGCTACGATTTTTTGGTTATATTAGTTTGTCTGAGATGTAACTATAAGTTTGTCATGATTTTGCGAGATATGTTGCAAGATATATTGCAAAAAACTGTTGAAATTGAAGCAAGAATAAATATGAAATATTTTCAAGAAGACAAAGAATCTCAACCAACACTTCGTTAAAAAAGTCTATTTTCGATGCGCATACCGCCTCACCAAAATCCATATATAATTTAAAACAAAGAATATTGTTCCGCTCTGCAAAAGTATAAAAAAAAAGAGAGAAGAATAGTCAGAAAAACATTTTCCAGGAAAATCGTAACAATGGTCGTCGAATACGTTCGGACACGCTTTAATGACTTTTTTCCTCCTTTGTTTCGCGTCGATACGCGAAAAAAAGAATAATATTCCTCGTTAAAGCTGCGCTGCGATTACAAAATCCTCCGGCCCCTCCACCGCGCGCTCTACTGCATTAACCCCCGAGTAAAACACGCGGGCCAGTCCCGTTTTTCAAACCGGCGACGCTCTGTGTGTCGCGCAATTTGTCGTTTCGCCGGCTGTATAATGCCGCACTGGATTAAGGGCCGACGGAATTTATCGCTACATGGCTCCGTACCAAAGTGTTTATTTAAAGCGATATCGACTCCCACTGCGCGGATTAACCGCAGTGGAAAATTAAAGGCCAGCAATGCAACTTTTAATTGAGATTCTACAATGACCGAGGGGGATTACAAACTTTCGCCACCGCGGAACGCGCGAGCCTAGCATTCCGATTTCTCCACCCTCCCGCAGGTGCGCAGCGCCAGATTCATTCCAATGGCTGCGATAACGCGACCGAATGTGAAGACAAACCCCCGATTTAATCCAACATTTTCATTTTATTATTGTCATTATTATATTTTATATCCGCGTGCTCGTTTCGTTTTGTTCGGCCTGTTTTCATTACGCATTGTTATTGCGGGTATTATTATTGTTGTAGTCATTGTTATTGCTGCTCGCATACTTCATTTGGCCCAGCCCTTACACGCTGCGATTGATATTACATATAGAAATGTACCCGCGAGCCTTCATTATTAACGCAGCTATATACGTGTGGGCATATGAATATTAAATGTTTTATTATGGCCTACTTCGATGTCTGCGGCGTTGTCCTCCGGCGCGGCTATTTTTCATTCTCGTAATTAACGCAACAGCATGATGTAGCGGATAATTGCGCAACTCCTAGTTTCTTCGTTATAATTCTAAGTATGACACGGCAAGGCTGGTACAGCAAAGGAATATTAAGCGGCTTAAGCTTTATGGTATTTTTTCAAAAGGCACAAAGAGTTTACTCGATAGTATAATATTGTAAAGTATTGTTCAACATTAATGATATACTTAATTACAGTTAATAAGTGATTTACGAAAAACCTTGTATGCTGTGAACTTTATTTCATATATGATTTTCATCGATATTATTACCGATGTCAACATAATAAAAAATGCATTTAAATATATACGTGCAGTAAATATATAATTATAAGATGAAATTCAATTATTATCACGTTATAAAATTAATGAAACAATAATGAAGAAATAAATATTTTATGCGCTTATCAATAAGAATTAATCGAATACACATTTTATAATTAAATCGTCGATTTTATTAACTTTGCCCGCTTCATTTCCACGCCACGCGCTTTTATATAATATAAAATTCGCGCGGCAAAACATTTCAGCGTTTGACAAAGTACACCGGAATACGATTTATCTTGAAAAAGTTTGAGCAATTTTTAAAACTCGGTAAACCAGGCACCGACTGCACGCGCGCGCCCGCGCGCAAAAGCTCGCGAGCGACGTTTGAATAAAGATTTCAAAGCTTGAAATGTCTTCTTTCGTGTCTTTCGCGCTTAAACTGACTGGCAAACGTAGACTCGCGCGCTACACATTTTTTCACCGCGAAAAATAAACCACAGTCGCCCGAGGCACGTCAAAACTTTCGAGAAAAATGTTTAACTTTCAAACGCCGGCTTGCGCTTTGCGCAAAGGAAAAATTTTCCCTCAACCCCCCTCCTCCGGTTCTTCCGACGATTTACGCTGATATTTTTCTGTCGCTTCGTCTTCTTTTAAATATTTCTCCCCCTCGCAATTGAATCGTCGCGCCTCCTAACTCGCTTACGAAATAAAAATACCCCTCCGGGCGCTCGCGTTTTCAATAGTCGGCAACTAGTTCAGTCCCTTAAGAGCTAATTAAAAGAGCGAGCGAAGGAAGCAGTATTATAGTAGGAGCGACAGCGAACTTGTTAAAATTATCCTTAATAATTAAGTCTATAAAAAAAGATGGAGAGAGAGAGAGAGAGAGTTCAAGACCTCGCGCCAGGCGGCAGCTGCTGCGCCGAGTCTCGTCGCCTCTCCTCGACTTTGACTCCGGTGACACACACGCGCATGGCTACTACTACTACTACACTCTCGGGCTCGGCCCATTGAGAAAGCAGTAAAGAGAGGAGAACGTTGCATACAGGCGTAGCGCGAAGTAGTTCACGCTGCGGGTCTGTTCTTGTTTTGTTCGCGAGCTCTCTTTTTTTAGGAACTGCAGCGGCGCTTGTTTACAGCTTCACACTTTTAATCAAGTCTTTTGCGTTCTCCCTCTCTCCCTCTAATTTTATTTGAAGCCCAAGTTTTTCACGATGCGGCCTTGTGCATCAAGAGGAAGTGTTTCATTAAATTGCAAATCAACGTAGAAGTCTGATTAATAACGATATTTTAATTTCAGATTTATATTTTGATATGTTATTTTCCGTTGAACAAAGTCTAAAAAGAGGATATAATGGATAAAAAAAGAAAAAATTACCAAGTGCGTAACATATCCGCCGACCAGTGTGCACAAAAAAAGAGAAAAGTTCGCTATTGCGCGCTGCGGAAGCAACTCGTGTCGCATATCCCTGCAGCGAAACTTTCCTCGTGTACGAAATTATTGAAAAGGTGTCAAGTGGGTCAGCTTACTGGCAACGTGACTGTGTATTATATTACAAGCGTGCAGACGAGCGAGCGCATTTCCGGCTGCATCAATTTGTGATGTTCAAAAAGAGCTCGCTCACCCGTTGACGTCATTACTTTTTCGCGGAGTAAACGCGCGTATATATACACAGACTCGAGGTATATATGTATATACTCACGCTCGACGTCTAGTCGCGCGACTCATCCCACCCGCGATATTCATTAATGGGAGGGGAGGAGGCGTGCCGCCTCTCAAAGGCATAACGAACGGCGCCGACGGCGTCGGCTCGTTAATCAATTCGAATAAATGAATCGGACGGGCTCTGCCACCGCCGACAGCGTAGGCGACGTCTATATTTTGATTATTAAAATTAACTGCTGCCTTGATTGAGAGGATATTGCTCCGTGCTGGAAAGAGCACTTCTCTCTCACTCTGTAATTAGTAGCCACGCGATAGTAATTAGAAAAATAATCAGGTACGGTCGCGCGAGCGCCTTGTTTTGATTTGAATCGACAACGCGATAAATGACGAAATGCACGCGAACGCCGTAACGACCGTTAATGAATTAAAATCTTTACGAGGCAGAGAGGCGAACTTTTATCTCGGTCGCGCTCATTTTGTCTTCTCTTCGTTCGTCTGTTGCGCGGTGTCGTTTTTTTATCCCGTTCGAGAGAGAGAATGAAAGAATCGCTTTTGCCTCTAAAGGGAGCAGTGCCCCTTTCATCGTCTGTAATTGCTATTGTGATTGACGGTATTTTATAGAGAAAGGCCGGCTATATCCAGCGAACGCTGATCGTATAGACCGTATTATTTGTCTGCGAGGTTGGCAATTAAATTTTTGACCGTTGAAATGCCTTTTGTTCGCTTTTGTTCATTTATCATTATTTTTTCAATATTATGATTTATTTCGAGCTCTGACGATTTGGCTTTAAATGAATGCCCCGAAGTTATATAAAGATATTACATTGCATTTATTGAAAGGGGAAGCGCTATTATATTTATTTAATATATTTGATAAGAGTTTTTTGCTAAATAAAACCCAGGAGAATTAAATGAAGTAAAAAATTTATTATAAATAACGTTCGTAAGAGTGTCTGTCTAAAATTTTAGTATTCGTTGACGATCGCATTAACGAGAAAAAGGTTTTAAAAATCTCATTTTCACACAGAGAGAAATTCTCTAGCAAATTTTACAAGGTACCATAGTAATTCTCTCACAGACTTCCTACATTGGCATTTTTACAAGAATTTTTTAGAAAAATTCGTAGGTTCCCTACAAAAAATCATTATATTTCGTATTAAAATTTCTGTGATGAGCAGTCTGAGAGAATTACAATGCTATAAAATTTGTAAAATTTACTAGGAAATTTCTCTCCGCGCAGGTATGCTGTACATTATGTTTCAATAATTATAAAGAAAATTTGATATAGGCTTGTCTGAACATACGCAACTTATTCTACTTGAAATACTTAATCCACTCTCGTCAAAATTGAAATAAAGTTAATGTGCTTATAAAAACGATAATTTCATTAACACTCATGTGCTATTTGCATAAAATCAAATACTACAAAAACGAACTTATTTTAAACGGTTTTCATGTACGCGCAAGCACGTTAACTGTTCTCCATTCGTTGTATGAATCCACACCCACCCGCTCATATTTCTTCGTCCACACTGCAAACGCACAGCTGAGACATTTTAATATCCCACCGCGAATATAAATTCTGACCGCGCAGCTCAATATAAACACTGGTCCTAGCGCGATAAATACGCGAAGGATGGAAAAACGCTCCCGTACGCGCGACGGGGACGGATTGTACGAAGCCGAGATCAAGGTAAAATTGGAAGCGCGCACATATAGCTATGATAATATATTTCCCGCGGCATGTCGTCGTCGTCGTCGCGAGCGCGCGCAGAAACTCGGATTGAAAAGCCTCGCAGCAGTAAAGCGCGCGCGCGTATAAGCATCGATATAAATCACCGCTCCCCCGTATATGTATGCGTATAAACGTACACGCGCCATCCGTCGGCATTATGCGGTTATATGCGCTGCTGGTATCCGCGGCGACGTATGCGTGCCAAACTATGGAAGAGGCCTTCGGCGATGCGTATACGTCGCCGCGCGGCTGCTGCTTTTTGTTATTGCGCTATTCTCTCGTCGAGGAGAGGGATGGAAATGCTCGAGGCGATGGTTGAACGTACGGTAGATATGCTTCGATTTAGAGTTTGTGATGGTTTTCGATGTGCTCTATAAGCACACTTGTTTATCGATTTTTTCATTTCAGAATTTCTGTCATGATACTGTCAAATCACTTTTTTTAGCATTTTACACGTACAATACCGATTGTTTATTTAATAATAGGAAGGGTTTTGTTATTCTTGAAGATATACTAAAATGAAAATTAAAGCTGATTATTTATTTCAGTAAAAAGTGTAGGTGCTAATGAAAGTAAAGTGCAACCGCAACATTATGAAAAGCCGAGAGATTTATTAGAAAGTTTTTAAGTCCTTATTAAAGTTTCTTTGCATTACCTTTAATTATTACAAAATACGATTCGAATGCTGCTTGAATTTGAAAACTTGGAAATATTCATTTTCGTCGATTCCCACCAAATTAAAAGATTTATACTGCATAAATTCACTTTTATAATAGAATAATTCATATAAAAAAAATATAAAAAATGTAAGAAAAATTTATAGTTGTCTTTGTGATTTCTAGGATAAATTTAATATAAAAGAATTTAATGTAATAGAAATTTAAAAGCATTTTTGTTTCAATTGTTTCAGGCTGAAATTTGGAGTGTCTTCATCGCCATCTTGAGGAAAAGCGTCAGAAACCTTCAGGCATGCACAGATGTCAATCTAATCGAACACGTTCTGCATCGGTTATCGCGGGCAGAAACCGTTGTTGCAGGTGCGTACCCAACTGGTTTGTACCCAACTTCCTCATTTCATCATTTTTTAATAAATCCAATGACAGAAAACTTTATTTTATTGTGTCCTGGAACGATTTTTGCGATCTTTACTCAGTTCTAAATTCAAATCACTGATGCTCATTTGGAGCTTAGTTTTGCAGCTAATATTCTGGGTATTCCCGCTGTTGATACGAAGCATAGGTGTAATATTAAATTCTATTGAAAAATCTTCGATTATATGAATTCAGGTTTTTTAATCATTGGAAATTTTCATAGATTATGCGAGTAAAGAATTTTATAAAAATGAACAATTAGAAATCAATGTTTGTTTTTATTTTATTTTCCTTGAAGTTCATGTCGTTTACTTGCATACATCTATGTTTATTCTCAAAAGTTTGTTAGGTTTTAGTTTATGGCTAACCACAGAAAGCTGTTACAACTTATTTAACAAAAATCCAGTTTGATGAATGGAGAATAAATATATGAAGATGCAAGTTTTTGAATAACAATGTACCATAGAATAAATAAGTTATAAATATCTATTTTAAATATTTCTGCTTTCTAGAAAATAAGAAAATTTATTTCAAAGCCATTAAATAAAATGTACTACCCAATAAGTTCGAATGATTTGTAATGAAACTGGAATTTTTCGTACTTTCACGTGATGAAATCCTCTGTGCTAACCTAATTATGAATCTCGTACAAGATTCCGAGCTCCGGTATTGCAAGCCTGGAAAATAACGAGGCCGTTAGCTAAGAAGGATCACGTTCCGGCAATTAGAGGAAATTATCCACAATTCCTGAGCGTCTACGCTCGCGCCGAATTATGTACAGCCTTTGTGCACACTATTTATCAAAGCTCTGCGGGCTCGGGATGCCTCAGTCTCTTCCTCTTCCTGCAATGAATAGCGTTTACGTGCCCCGGGGAGAATGATCGTCTTGTCAGTGCCAAGATTTTCAGTAAATCTAAAAGATTTCCTATCTCCGTCCCTTTACTGCTCGTAAACTTGTGAACTGTTTTACTGGCATCGTTAACAGATGAAAGAATTTATGACACTTTGATCTAGTAAGAATGATTACGTTTAAAAAACGTTCACGTTGACTATGCGCATTGTTCTTCATTTGCTCTAGGCAACGGCGCTGCTTAGAATTTGATTTGTCTCTATAGAAAGCACCGATACTGGATAGTAGAAAGTAATTGAGATAGAGCTTTTATTCGACCAATACACGAACAATGAAAGCGTCGTTGTAGACTAGTTTCATCGGTTATTTGCCAGCATCTGGTCTTTGAGCTCTGACAACTACTTTTCAGTTGTTCTTTGACGTTGTAATACAAACCCTCTCTCACTCACACGCTCTCGATAGAGTTTTGCGAGGCACGCACCAGTGCAATTTTTTCTATTGTCCTTTCGCACAATTCAGCGGAGCTTTTGATGCATTAGAGTACGTAACATAACAACTAGAAAGCTTAAAATTTTTTTTTGTTCGTATGAATTTGACTACATACCGATACGATATGTGTTCCGTATTGTTAAAATAAAAGATTACCATCTTTTTAGATTGGTATCAAAGGGATTCATCAAAGGGTATATCAAAAAAGGATTTACAAATGGAACTACGTTATATTGCGAATCCCAATTCTCTTTCATTTTCATACGACAATGCAATATTTTTCGTGGTTTGCTATACTTACGTTATATAACGATTTTACTGTATATCGATGACTTTTGATACATTAATCAATACATTTACTGATAGTATGTTTGTTTTCTCATCTACGACACAACTCATACGAATCCTATGCAATTAGTATAGTAGTGTAAATGTTAAATTATTTTTTATCAATTCTACCTATAATGTCATCGTCATTTACTTGTGTCATCTTTTCCATAAGCAGTTGTTATAAAATATTTAAATATCAACGTTTGAAGTATCAATGATGGATGAGTGATAAATCGTTACTATGGTATAATAACTTTGCGATTTTAACAATTACTATACTCATAAAAACAATGCGATAGTTCAAATGTTATGGAGATTCATAAAAATAAATGATATTGCTAAAAGATAAATGAAAAGTGGAAAGATCAATTTCGTTGCAATGCAGTATACGTTTGTCATAACCATTGGCAATTACAATTTTATTTGAGTCACGTATCTCATAAACCGATGTACATATATCCCGCTGTGTGTAGGGCAAAACTTCTGCTCTCGAATACTACATTTTAAAACTATAACTGCCCGATTATAGTATAGTCTTTACCCCTCGTTCTAAAGTAGAAATCAATCAAAAAAAAAATTTCCATCATTAATAACGATTTTCCATAAAGCATGCTTTTTTTCATAAGTTAGGAAGTAATAAAAGACATTCTTTGACCTAGTTATCTTTATGCTTTCGAGTCAGTTAGTGCAAAATTCGCTCCCTCTCTCGCTCTCTCAATCTAAATCTTACGCATCTCACGTAAGCATATTGAAACTTGCCGCATTATAACTAACAACTCCGCCGAGTTCCCTTTTGTGCCTGCGCTAAATTCTCATCCAGCAAACTTTACGAACTTTCGTAGTTTCTCTTTTACATTAATGGTTACCGAGTTAAAATTATCTCTTTTTGACTGTAATTCGCTAGTGTCACCGAATGCCACATCCCCTGAAAGCAGAATAAATTGATTAATATTGTGGCATCCTTTCAAGCAAGAACTTTTATAATAATAAATTTTACAAACAACCAATCCTTTGACTTATTATGTATTATATTCGATGTTCGACTTGTTATATATATATATATATTTAAAATAAAAGTATCTCTGGTACTCCAATAATATTATTAATCATCAAAGTTTAATTACGATACTTACCTAATATGGAGACGATAATTGAAAAAGTATTTATGAACTTTCTATTTAGGACGCAATAATGTAATGTAGAAACTTTATACTTGTGCATGATCATATAATACGAATACATACAATAAAATACAAGAGTTCTACTTGGTATGCGTTGAGGCATTAATAATGAAAACGGAAAAGAGCGCATTATTGTTTACATTTTCATTTAATCCAACAGATTTGCTGATCGACATGCTTGGCGTGCTGGCGAGCTACAGCATAACGGTGAAAGAATTGAAGCTTTTGTTCGGCGCGATGAAGGCAGTCAAAGGGAAATGGGTAAGCGTTGTACTAAACCCGCGCGCGCCTGTGTGTAGATTGGCGCCGGCGCTAGGCTCAAAGCCAGCGCTTGCGCGAGACTACGACGGCGACGACGACGACAACGACAACGTAACGAAATCAATTTCTCGATTTTTGCAGCCCCGCCATTCGGCGAAGCTTTTGAACGTCCTGCGGCAAATGCCGCAACGAAACGGTCCCGACGTCTTTTTCAGTTTCCCCGGGCGAAAGGGATCGGTGAGTCGATTAACCTTCTTCTTTTCCCTCCGCGGCAGCGACTTTTTTTCCTCCCCTCGTCTTCCACTCTCGCCTGTCCCCAAGTATGTGTGTGTGTCCTCTATCCCCCTGCTACTCCTTTTCTCTCTGCGTCATCGGTCTGCCACATGCTTTTTTCCCGCCCCGTGAGAGTTCAAAGAGAGCTATAAGGGATGTAAGCGTCTACGGGATTTCCCGTCTCACTTTTCTAATGTTTTTATTTTTGTCATAAAATTTTTAAGAAATATGAATATTTAAATATTATGTCAATTTTTTTAAGTAACAAACCTTGTGTCTTTATTTTTGAAGTCTATTTTTACATTAGGACACGATTCGATATTAAAAATTGGAAAACTTTTAGAAAAAATAGAGAATTTAGGTTTTACAGTGGTAAAATTTTTCAAACAATTTTTTCAAATCCAATATTTAGATATTTTTTAGTAACAGTAAATTACATCTCTTTTTTTTATTTTAAAGTCTTGTGTAAAAAATTCATAACGCGTATCACACAACGCTTAAAAGTTTTGCAAAACAAAAGGATTTTATGGGTCGCGATTTCTTTATAACGTGCTAAACCACATTTACGTGGGTGCAGACGCACATCGAGGTAAAAATATTGAATCTGTCTCTGTGAGATGACGCTATTTCGCGGCATATAATGGCCTTTTAAATTGCGAAGCAATATTATTGCCGCTAGCAGGTGGCCTGGCACTCCAACGCACGCGTACAATATGCAGTCAAAGGAATTAGCTATGGCGCCTATTAGTCTCTATATATTCTCCAACATTAAACCATGTCGCGCTCTATCTACGTATGACGTCATGAAACGCGCAGCCGACATACCTATATCAATCCTGGAAACCTATCCATATATGAAAGTCTCTTTTGTACGTGCCACACAGTAATAATCTTCCGTCTGTTTAGGCAATTGTCCTGCCACCATTAGCAAAGTGGCCGCACGAGAGCGGTTTTACGTTCACGACGTGGTTCAGGCTGGATCCCATCAACTCCGTTAATATCGAACGCGAGAAGCCGTACCTGTACTGGTGAGTATATATGTGCCGTTCCCGGTACAAGTGCGATATTTGTTTTTCGAAAGGGCGCGCTTTTAATTACTTCGCGAAAGTAAAGCCAGCGCCTTCGGAGAGGTAATGCGAAACTTTCGAAACATCTTGCGCACTTAAATATTCCCTTGTTCTCGTGCGCCCATTATAACCGCCGACGAGACCCGCTCGCTTATTGATCTCGTTATCGGAAGATAGCTGAATAAGAATCATTATTGCGCCTCTGTTTCCCGTAATTGCATGCGCTGCGTATATTTGATTGATTGATTTTTCTCTCATTTCAGTTTTAAAACTAGCAAAGGTGTAGGTTATTCGGCACACTTCGTTGGCAATTGTCTAGTCCTTACGTCGATGAAAGTTAAGGGCAAGGGCTTCCAACACTGTGTCAAATACGAATTTCAGCCACGAAAGGTATATATTTTCTTAAACTAATGTTTATTTTTAATACATTTTTTATTCATTGTTTTTCACATCTGAATTTAAAACAATACAAATATGAAGTGACTATTCAATGATGAGAAAACACCATGTTTGAGCAAATTGTAAAAATGTATTCAATGATTTATTCATACCAATTTTCCTTACTTTACTAGTTTAATCTGAGAATAGTTACATGAAATCTCGTTGTTAAAGGAGATTGATAAACACAAAAGACTTTAAAAATATAATTAAATTTGTGTTATAAGAAATGTAATAAAAGCATTATTTTCATTAGAACTATAACTAAAAATTCTTAAATTTGTAACATTCCAGTGGTACATGATCGCGGTAGTGTACATATATAATAGGTGGACTAAGAGCGAAATTAAGTGTCTGGTTAATGGTCAACTGGCCTCGAGCACGGAGATGGCTTGGTTCGTCTCGACGAACGACGTGAGTACTCTTTCAAGCGGGTTCACTCTCCCTACCCTCCCTCTCCTTCTCATTGGTGGGACCAACTGGGCAGCTCGAGAGAGCGCATTTAATCTTCCTCCTATCTCGCCTCTCTCGCGCGCTTTTTCATCGTAAACCTCTCCTACGACGCCGTTTTTTTTCTATATTTCACAGCCATTCGACAAATGTTATATCGGCGCGACGCCGGAATTGGACGAGGAGCGCGTCTTCTGCGGACAGATGAGCGCCATTTATCTCTTCAGCGAAGCGCTGACCACGCATCAGATTTGCGCGATGCACCGATTAGGTCCCGGATACAAGGTGAGTTATGGGCCCCTCCCGCGGCCGTTTTTCTCAATTACAAACGCGAAAATGCTTTTCAAGCTCTGTGTGTATGTACGCGTACTCCCTAAATGATCCATTACTTCTGTGAAATAGAATTTTTAATATTTTTATAATATTCACTTCGCGGTGGATGATATATGATAAAAGTGCAAAAGTTGAAAATTTATTTAACACTTGACGTGGAATTATTATACGCGAAAAGTTAGTTACTGACCGCCAGCATCCATCAGCTGTTTGCGGTGTAGAAATCCGCAACGAAAGCCTTTGCCGGGCGCATAAAATTTAATGCATTTTCAATGGAGTACGTGTTTACAATGACGCGCGTCGGAGCTCATTTATTTGAGAGTCGAAAGCCGGCTCGAGTCTATATATAATGCCCGATATTGTTGACACTCGAGCGCTCGAAATCGAATTTTGCAGAGTCAGTTCCGGTTCGACAACGAGTGTTACCTAAATCTGCCCGACAATCATAAAAGGGTGAGTGCTGAGCCAGAATCAAGCATGGTGGACCAAAGTATGAAAACTGTAAGCATCCCCTTTTGATTTTGCCTTTTTTATTTTGCGTTTCACCTCTAATCATCATTAACTTTGACATGTATAAATAACAATATTATACAATATACTGCGCACGTATTCGTCCGTTTAATTCAGCTCACCTTCGTCAGAGGTAAAATACTCGATTAAACACGAGTAGTCTGTAATAAGCAAAAACATTATGCATTTGTTCAGTGTATGTATATATCTGTCTCGATTCATTATTTGCTTCTCTTTTGTGCTGAATTTATTGTTAACAAACATTTTCCTGCATATTATTCTTTATATTTTATACTCATATACAGTTTTATATATATAAATACCAGTAAATTCTAATATCATTCTTCAAAAACATGTAGGAAAATGTTGATTATTTGTTTATTATTGTGTTTTTTATAATTTGTTACCTTGTATGTGTACTAGAAACTTTTTGTTTTTGTCTTGTTACCGTAAAAAGCGTTTGTGTCTAGCTTTTAGAGTAGAAAAAGTGTTCACTGTAGTAAGTTGACAGTTATAATTGTGACCGGACAACGTTTCGATTAAACGCGTCGTCCACTGTTCTCTGTTAAAGCATCACGCATGCGTATACCGTTTCTGTTTCAACACCTTCTCTTCCTATCAGCCTTCACCTATATGTCCCATACAATTCCTTCATTCACCCATTTTTCCGTAGTTTATTGGGCGTGCATCGCTCTTGTCTCGTTTCCAAAAAACACGCGCGCAATTTTAATAACGTCGTCGCATGTACACGCGTCATTTTTTTGCAATCGAGCTGAACACGCCAATGAGAACTTTTTCAATGTCACAGGTGCTCTACGATGGAAAGTTGTCCAACGCAATTATGTTCATGTACAATCCAGTCGCGACGGACTCCCAATTATGTCTACAGAGCGCACCAAAAGGAAACGTTTCTTACTTTGTACATACTCCACACGCCCTAATGTTGCAGGTTTGTTCATTTACCTTTATTTATAGTTTTAGAACTGCGAATTTTGAATGCTTTAAAGATACGAACGATGTTTCAAAGAAATAAAATTACTAATTGTACATAAGAAAAGTTAAAAATATTTTTTTCAAATAATAATAAATTAGTTTATTATGGATAATTTGACATTTTCTTTTTTATTAAAAATCACTTATCTACATCTATAGTATAAGCGTTTTTCACATGTAGAAATGTTACTTATTCATCAAATAATGTTAATAAATTAATATTTTATAATTATACTTTTAGGATGTTAAAGCTGTAATTACGCACTCTATACACAGTACCTTGAACTCCATCGGCGGAATTCAAGTTCTTTTTCCGTTATTCTCACAATTAGACATGCCTTATGACTGCATAGCGCCTAATGATATCAAACGAGATCCGACGTTATGGTAAGAATTTTCATTCAGTTTTATTAATAATTTATCATTAATAATACATTATTATACATTTTTACGTAATTTAAAATTTTGTCATATAAACGTCAACTTTCGTATCATTGTTTTATCGATTATTTGATATATTTAACCAGTAAAATGTTATTCACTCAGTTCGGCTAAAAAATTATATGATCTTTCTGCTTGCATCACTTTAGTTTTATTTTCAATTCCATGCTAAATATTCAAACAATGTTTTTATAATTCAAAATTTTTTATAAAAATATATTTATAATCAAGTTTTAAACATAGAAAAATTATATAAATATAAATTATACAATAGCTCAGAGCTCAAACTAATTTATAGTTTGAAAGTAAATTTTAAAATTTTCAGTACTCTATTTACTGCTTAATATGTAAATTTTTAATTGGTAATATTTCCAATCATTTCATTTCATTTTTAATAGGGAGAGCTAAAATTAAATTTTCAACATTTTAATTTATTAGTTTTGTTTTTACTGTAGCCATATTATTTTTTATTGTATTGCCATGGTGAATGGAATTGCATTTCAAAAGAAAGAACGTATAGCTTAAAAAAATATTACTAATTATAGATCCTTACATCAATACTCAAAATTAATTGTTAACGAAAATTCGTGGCCTATATATGCGTTATGTAGTGCTAAATCGACAAATTTTTTATTTAGAAAATAACATCTTTCTAATGCTAATTTTAATTTGCTCCTTTACAGTTCAAAACTGCTGGGATTTATATGTGACCTAGTAGAGAGCTCGCAAACAGTCCAGCAGCACATGGTGCAAAACCGAGGCTTCCTCGTAATTAGCTACATGCTTCAAAGAGCAAGCCGAGATCATCTTACTACGGAAGTTCTTGCTTCCTTTCTCGAGCTCACAAAACACCTAGTCACATGTCTCAGTGCTAATAGCGACCTCCTGTTGAAGCAGGTATTTCAGAGTAGCTAGTAGCCTCATTTAATCGAAAAAAGCTATGTAAATTTGTACTAATTTCACTTTGAAGACGAAGTCATTCCGACAGTCTCAATGTTGATTAATCTAAATTTTTTACAGTATTCTACTCACTTATTTTTTTTTCTCCAATAAAAATTCACGCTAACCAAATTTATACTAAAAAATTATTGTAATATACCATTGATTGCTCAATTGATTAGCTATACTAAAACTTTTTAAATTTTTGGGAATGTCTTTTTTTTTTAAATTTTCAATTGAAAATTTCGAATTAATTGCACCTTTCATTTTTTTATGCACTACACAGCATTATTTTGCAAATCTTTTTCGCGCCTCGTCTATTAAGACCTGTGAACGGATAATAGTTTCACTGCTGACAAACTCAATTCACTATAAATCAGTTGATATATTTAAGAAGCACAAGTGGCACATACGATTGGTATAAGCATGTACAATGAAATGACTACTGGCCGAATCTACAAACAATTTTTCACGGAACGCATGCAATCTACCGACTTTTAAATTTCTCTACATATCTACTCAACGCCTATCGCGATTTTTTAGTTTGACAAGCTGCTTATATTATCGCTTGCCTTGCTATTCATAAAAAGTATTATAATATTTATTTGAATACATATTTACTGTGCACTTGTCAAAAGTAAACAGTTAAATTAACCAATAATAATTAATATCATTTGAAGACTTCTGACACTTCATGTTTATCATTAAAACAATATAAATAAAATATTTATATTACTGTCTTATCATATTTAAAATTAATGTTGCATTTTTGCATGAGAAATTATAATATAAAATTCATTTTAACGAGGTATTTATACCTATTTTCTAAATGTATTTGAAATCTAAATACGTTTGCTTAAACTGCTCGTTAAATAATAATGAAGCGTGTAGAGTTAATTTTATCAAAATTTAGTTAGTTTCATACAATCAATTTACTCTAGAATGCATAATTAAATCAGTGATCTAATTATTGTAAAATTCTTTTTTATGCATGTTTAGGTGACGTTTATGAAACATTGTCAATTTCTATATTCGTGTACTATCAATTAATTCCAACGTCGTGTTAATTAGCATACAAATAATTTATGGCCAATTCCTATTAGTCTTCTGTGTTAAGTGTTATAAAATATCGTAATTCAATTCTTTTTTTAGTAACTTCAAATTTGTAAATTATAAATATGCTGTAAATATACGAAAATATAACTTAAAAATATCAATATTTCGTTAACATTTTAGATCTCATTTTGTAAATTGGTTAACAATTAAGTTCCTTCTAGACAAAATTATATAGATATTTAAAAAAAGCTAATGGATAAATATAATAATGAATAAAACTTATATTTCAATTAATATCTATAAATATCTTGATAAAAGAGAATATTGAGGTAAGATACATATTATATATTTTGAAAAAAATAATATATTATATTTCATCCATAACCGTCAATCCGAAAAATAACTATTTTCAAAGTTTTACCTCGAATTTACCTCGAATCAATCTGTATCCATCCAATTACAAAATTGCGATTAAGTTATACATAGCATTTTGTAAATATACCATTTGTTTGTCTAAAAAAACCTTTTTAAAATTATGACATTTGCTACCATTTACTCAATCAATCAATTTTCCAAGTAACAACTTTCAAAACAGCGAGGTATTCTTAAATTTCAACGTGTCATGTCATATAACATGGACAATATTGGTTATCAAACGGCAATAAAAAACGAAAAATATATAGCTCAAAAAAAGCGTAAAAGAATAACTTGTGAAAGAGAGTGGCTAAACCAAACCAACAATGGCAGCTTTCGCGCGCATGAAACGAGCCAGTGAAAAGCTAAACGAAAATGGAAAAAAAGCCATTGAAAGCGTAACAAAGAGAGGGTAGTAGAGTAAAGTTTGAAAGTCGGAACTAGATTGGTGTGTCCGAAGAACAGGCAGACCCATGGTGATGTTAGTATTTCTACTTTTCATTCCTGATATGGCAGCTGCTCGACCACGTCCTCTTCAATCCGGCCCTCTGGATATACACGCCCGCGCCCGTGCAGACGCGGCTCTACTCGTACCTGGCGACCGAGTTCCTCAGCGACACACAGATCTACTCGAACGTGAGGCGTGTCTCCACGGTCCTGCAGACCGTGCACACGCTCAAGTACTACTACTGGGTGGCGAACCCACGCAGCAAAAGCGGTATCACGCCAAAGGGACTGGGTGCGTATAACGTCCTAACCAACCACGAGTTGAGTGCACGCTCGACACTGCGCGCACAAAGGCGGTATCCCTTTCATCCTTTTAGTCTGGACCCTCGCTCGCGCCCGGCCATGACTACTTTTATGAGTACTCCCTGAACGTTGACCGAAAATACGTTACCTTTTAGATTTTTAGATTTTTTTTTTTCGTCAACTCAAAATTTGTTGCAGATTTCGGATTCGATTGAAAAATGTCAGTGAAAGCAAAATGGGGGTTCGGAAAACAAAGCTCGATTGCCAAGCTGCAAAATTGAGCTTTTTCAAAAAGTTTGGATTTTATTTTCGAAATACCGGGAAATACTGGTTTCTATATATTAAACTCTTTTACACCATTGTAGGAAAGGTTTTTAAATTATAAAATAGTTTCGAAATAAATTATGCATATACAATTTTCACATTTTGTATACTGAGAGAATTTCGCTTGAAAAATTCTCCTGGAATTCGTGATGAAAATATAAAATATATTTTCTAGTGGTGACCGATGGTGTCACGATGTATAAAATCCTATAGTTTATTAAAAAATGATAAAAAATACATTGAGTAGGTTTTGAATGTATTTATTTTTAGAATATAATTTTCTTTAACATCTCAACCATCAATGCTGTCATCGTCAGAGATATGGATAAGGGATCATAGGTTTTATTATGGTGATATAGTTTGTATGGCGGTATGGGGAGCCATAATTCTCTATCTATAATTCTGACGAGGACCGCGTTGACTATCGAAATGTGAAACAAAATTGGTGATGTTTCTTTTTCGACACCTTCTTTTTTATACTCGGCGAGATAGATCCATTTAAAACATACTCAATTAAAACTTTCGACTGACAGAAGCCTTTACTGAATTTATAAACAATAAATATTTAACGTATTTCATTTTGCTCTAAATATTATATAAAAGTTTATAATGGCGGAAGCAGTATATTTTATAATGATGATTCAATCATGTCATTTAACAGAATGTTTATGGTAATTTTCATTGAAACGTTCTCTCTTTATATAATTAAAGACTTCATTTTGCGATGTGGTGCTTCAATTCTATGTTATATTTTTTACGTACGGTTATTATTTCAAATGTAATAGTAGACTTTAGTAAGAGATGGCATACGATACGTCCATCATAATAGTATGAGAAACAGAAATAGATTTTAATAAGTTTTTTGTTTTACCTTTTTATACTTAATAAAGATATATTTCTTTTTTTAAAGATGGACCAAGGCCACAACAAAAAGATATTCTTACGATACGATCCTACATTCTTCTTTTTCTGAAACAACTAATTATGATTGGTAACGGAGTCAAAGATGACGAACTACAAAGTATTTTAAATTATCTGACGACAATGCATGAGGTGATTGTTCTCATATCATTGTAAAATTGATTATAATGATTGCAAATTGATAATATTTTTGTTTAATTTTTATTATTATGTATAAAATTGTTTTGTAGGACGAGAACTTACACGATGTACTGCAGATGCTCATATCCTTAATGTCGGAGCAGCCATCATCCATGGTTCCGGCGTTTGATGCGAAGCAGGGCGTCCGGACGATCTTTAAACTCTTGGCGGCTGAAAGTCAATTGATCAGGCTGCAGGCGTTGAAGTTACTCGGCTTTTTCCTTAGTCGTAGTACCCATAAGTACGAAACTATTACTCCATGATTAACTTTAGTTCGGTTTCAGAAACAAATAACTTTCACTGTTTTATTGTTATAGAAGAAAGTATGATGTAATGAGTCCACATAATTTGTATACGTTACTTGCGGAAAGATTACTTTTAAATGAAGAGACACTTACTTTATCTACGTACAATGTTTTATATGAGGTGAACTATTTATATTAATTTAATTATACCACATAAAAATGTTTCGTTCGTTTCGAATATTTATATTATTTTATTATTATTTAGATAATGACGGAACATATTAGCCAACAAATTCTTTATACGAGACACCCAGAACCAGAATCGCACTACCGATTAGAGAATCCAAGTAAGATTTGAAAACTCATTTCCACTACAAATAAAAATATCTTACTTCACATTAAAATGACAATGATCTTGTGTTTCAGTGATTTTAAAAGTCGTTGCGACACTTATCAGGCAATCGAAGCAAACGGAACAGCTGCTCGACGTGAAGAAACTCTTCCTCTCAGATATGACGCTTTTGTGTAACAACAATCGCGAAAACCGACGTACAGTTTTACAAATGTCCGTCTGGCAAGAGTGGCTGATAGCCATGGCTTATATCCATCCAAAAAACACGGAGGAACAGAAGATCTCCGACATGGTTTACTCTTTATTCCGTATGCTTTTGCATCACGCGATCAAGCACGAATACGGCGGTTGGAGAGTTTGGGTTGACACGCTTGCTATTGTCCATTCCAAAGTACGTATAAACTATCCAGATTCTTTGATAATTAGAAAATTATTTTATAGGGCAATCTAATTTTGTGTAACGAATTTATTAGACTCTATAATTAATATTTCATCTGAAATCTTAAATATATTTTTAAACAAATTTTTATGCAAACTCTTGTGTTAAGTCTCAATTTTAGATGGTTTATTATTCAATATAAAAAAAATAAATAAATAAATTTTATTTGAGACTAATTGAAAATTTTTAATTCGATCAGGTGTCATACGAGGAATTCAAACTGCAATTTGCTCAAATGTACGAGCACTATGAGAGGCAACGATCGGATAACATTACCGATCCTGAGGTTAGGCAACAGAGGCCAATTAGCACAATTTCGGGTTGGGATCAACAGCACTCCGGTAACAATGGTTACACTCGACCAGGACAATGGGTGAATGATCAAACTCGAGAAATCACACATACCGACGGAAACTACAAAGTATTTAACACTTTTATTATCTTTATAATATTTAAAAACAGAATTATTGATGAAAAAAAAATCTTATCTAATCTTTCTCCGACTTTTCGGATACTGTATTAAGATTCTGCGAGAGAATAGCAGGAAGCTGCTTTATGCTGCTTTCTCGGGACTTAAAATAATAGTGTCTACTTACTCATCAAATATTTCGTTAGCCTATATCGAGAGCAGTAGTTTCAATTCTTTTAACTGAAAGTAAATATGATTTTTCCCCGAACAATAATTTTCAAAACTTCTTTTTGAATATTATTTATAACGTTTCACTATTCTCTGAATTCTTTATAGTCAGAGAGTTCAAGAAGTATTTTATTCGCTTAAAAGGTTAAATAGTCATTTTAGTTAGATTTTTCGTGTATCTTATTCTATTTCTTTAATTTCTATTATGCCATAACTAAAATTTAATTTAATTAACTTTTATTCATCAAGAAATCAAACTAATATCATCTTCATTTAAATATAATCCTTAATTACAGGAATACGACGCAATTGAGGCAAATGACCGGCTCGACGAGTCGTGCAGTTGCGACCTCAACTCAATCGACAATACGGAGAGCGACGGTAGTCCGGCGATCGTTGCGTCCCGCAATCAGGTCAACAACGGCAATCAGCAATCGCCTAGCGAGGTTGCCTCGCTGGACTCGGGCTTAAGCGACAAACCAGAAACTATGCCAAGGACGCAACAGACGGAGACGCCGACGATACTCGAGGAGGCGAACAGTGAACTGTCACTACAGACGACGCAGGAGACGAGCGAGGTCCAATCGATCGAGAGTTCGAGCGAGTTCTTCAGCGATGCCCAGAAGCAGGAGAGCTCGAGCCCCGACTCGGCGGTGCACGAAGCCTCTAAGAAGGACGACGAAACAGAGAAAACGAACCAGGACGAGCAAAACAACGAGGACTCCTTGTCAACCATTAAGGAGAGCGAAGAGTCGCTACAGACACCCTCCACTGAGCCTGCCACCGAGGAAAATTCCAATAAGCTGGAAGCCGAGACGAACGAGGAGAAGGCGACTGAAGGAAAAACTAAAGTAGAAGAGAAGGAAGGGGTGACTGCCTCGCCGATAAAGGAAATGACAAACGGATATTGCGATAAATCGGAAGCCAGCGACACTGAAGCTCCTGTATCCGATAAGATTTCGTCCGAGAAGTCCGAAGAAATTGCTCTTGCGGAAGAAAACATTAAATCTGCTTCCGTCACGAGCACACAAGTCAATGCCGTTATTGAAAATACCAAAACATCGAGTGAATTGACTGAAGAAGTTAGTAAAGTCAATGAATCAGAACCAAGCGAAGAAAATAAAGAAGTTAACAATATTACTGCGCGAATAGAAAGCGTGACCTCTAAAAATGAGCAAGCCGACGTGAACTCTCTTAGTGAAAATCAAGAAAATGAGAACAAGGAGAAAGAATCAGAAAAAATCGAGGAATCATGTGAACGAGTCGAGCCCCTCACTATCGCAGCGGAAAGTGAGGAAAAACAGTTGGAAGAAACTAAGGAAGAAACTGAGAGTCAAGCCGACTCATCCAGCCCCGCAAAGAGCGCGGAGGTGGCCGATAATACCGAGAGTAACGAAGCCGAAGGCAAAGACGCCGCGAGCGATGACGCAGTGACGAACAGTTCTCCGCGGAACAGCGAGTGCGCGGCGGACGAAGTGATCGAGGAAAAAAGTGCTGTTATTAATGGTAGCGAGGGTGAGAGCGTAGCCGAGCGCGACACGAAGGAACCGTCCATAATTTCTACTAGCCTAGGTGATAAGGAGGAGGAGAAAGAGGAGGAGAAGGCGACGGAAAAGGCCGACGTCGAAGACGATGCCGCGGCCGCCGACGCGAACTCTAGTGATGTTTGTAATAATAGCGACGATGTTGAAAATTGTGTAGATAGCGCGACGCAAGTGCCAAATGCCAAAGAGCAAATCCCAACGATATCCGCGGCAGCGGAAGCGGCGCAGCAGGGTGCGCTAGCCGCCGACGTTGTTACAATGCCGGTCGCCGACGTGGCTGGCAAGGACTGCGAAGCCGAGGTGCCGGTAACGCCGACGTCGACGACGAAGACGGCGGTAGCAGCTGCTGCTGCCGCTGCTGCTGCTGCAGTAGCCGCCGGCGATGCGCACCGGCGCAGGTCAAGTCTGCCGAACGTCTCGACAGAAAATCTGGACGGGGACGGCAACGAGAGCGATGGCGCCTCAATGTCCCAAAGAAAAAATTCCTCACCGCAAAAACGACCAAGGAGTGCCTCTACCTCGACGCAAGTCGATCCCAATCATTTTGGTAGGCATTTCTCCTCCTCACTTTCTTCAATAATAATTTTGCTTTTTATACGCTGAACTTTGATTCTGCTTATGTTATATTGTTATCTTCTTTTTTAAAGTAACTAATACTCTTACAACGACGTTTTATGCAGCTTACGTTGTAAGGAATTATGTCAATTTTTCATGTGCATAATTATTATTACACTGACGTTTAATTATGAAGATGTAATACATACAACTTTTGATATATTTTTTTTTATATTAACAGAGTCTAAAAGAACAAAGCAAGCGAATCCCTCCACAAGGCCAATGTTCAGTCCAGGACCTTCAAGGCCACCCTTTAGAATACCGGAATTTAAGTGGTCATACATTCATCAAAGGCTACTATCTGACGTACTATTTTCTTTAGAAACTGATATTCAAGTTTGGCGGAGGTATAACATTTTTATTTTTACGATATTTCGTAACGTCATTATTGTATGATTTAATGTTTGCGTTCATTTCATTTACAGCCATTCGACGAAATCGGTTCTAGACTTTGTTAATAGTAGCGATAATGCTATATTTGTTGTTAACACTGTACACTTGATCTCGCAATTAGCAGACAACCTAATTATTGCCTGCGGTGGACTTTTACCACTGCTCGCCTCTGCAACATCGCCAAATGTAAGATTTGAAATTGGTTGATAATTTTTATACTAATCACAATTTTTTTGTAAAAACTACATGTGTTTTAAAAACTATGAAAAAAGAAATGTATTAGAGCGAAATTTTACAGAGCGAAATGGACGTAATTGAACCTACACAAGGAATGCCAATTGAAGTTGCCGTTTCCTTTCTACAAAGACTTGTTAATATGGCAGATGTTCTTATTTTCGCTAGTTCTTTGAATTTTGGCGAATTAGAAGCTGAGAAGAACATGTCTAGTGGTGGCATACTAAGACAATGTTTACGACTGGTTTGTATTTTATAGATTGTAGATATTTTTAGAATTAGATAATAGTATAATTAGTCAAAATTAAGAGTCTCACATTTTATTCGAAACATAAACAGAATTCTATTATTCCACTTCTTAAACTACGATACTCACTACTCACGTAAAAAAAACCTTCTTAAATACGAAGTGAGATACTAAGCACAAAACCTGCTAATTCACTTCTCACTAACGAAAATTATGTACAGCTTGGAGTGTGTAATTATACTCAATTGAACTTAAAAGTGGTGTAGTGTGGATATTTAATTTAGTATATATTTATATTATGTAAAATGTTTAATGTAGTTGCTAAAACTCATATTTTAAATATTGCAGAAAGTACTTTAACGTACTTTATATAAATTACATTAAAATTAAATATTGCAGCGTAAATGATAAATGTTTAAAACAGCTGTAGCTTCAAAATAAATGTAGATTATCGTTTTTTTCTTTAATTAGATAATAAATTAGAATCTATGCCATTGTAATACATACAATTTTCAGTGTTTAAAAATCTTTCTTTTTTTTTTAAATGCTATTACAATGGTTGTAGCATTACTCATTTTAAGAGTACATTTTTTGTTTTAATTCTCGATAATAAACTGCTTGTTTAGGTCTGTACATGTGCCGTTAGAAACTGCTTAGAGTGTAAAGAACGTGGCAGAACGTACAGCATGTTAGGTCGACAAATTGGTACTAGTAATAAATCACAGCACATACAATCACTTATTCGTGGAGCCCAAACTTCACCAAAGGTATGTAGATTACAGACAAAACCACCACCTATACGTTAACAGAAACTATCATTATCCTCTTAATGCTTAATTCAAGTCAACAAAGAATTAATAAAAAATATACAAATCAATTAAAAATTTTAATATTTTGCAATTTATGATAATACAAATTTACGATAATCATATTATATATGCATTTATTAACATTAATAATCATAGATTGTAAAATTTAATTTATTAGCTCTATGAGCATTATGTTCTGAAAAATACATAGCTAATATAGTATTTTACATAGTAATGATAGTATAGTAAATGGCACTTTTTAACGTATTTAATAAAGCAAAACTTTATTTATGAAGGTGGTTTCAGTGAGATGGTCGTCCAAACTATTGACAAGTGTTAAGTGTTTGGGAGGGTGAACAATTTGCCGCTTTATTACAAAGATAATGATTCTGCAGTCTATGTTGCTTTCCACAAGCTTGGCACTCTTCATTCTCAGTCCCGGTTAGAATAAAAATTCACATTTTGTCATTCAACTGTTGCGTCAACCCTTGGAGAATTTGGGAGAACGCTGTTAAAAGGCACGAATTAAAAAAAAATTATTAAGGAAAAAATTCAATCTTATAGTATTAAAATAATGGATTATTAAACGAATTTCAACCTCAATATTATTTGATGCTCAGGATCACCATGAGAATACAGACACACCTTTCCTCGACACGATATGATAAATCTAAAAAATGTGGAACAGGCCACGAATTCGGGAATTTTACATGATACAGGCATAAATATATGTGCGATGTGAAATACCAGAATCCGAGTTTGACGAAACAGTTGAATAAAAAATATGTAAATTTTCTCCCCTGGACTGAGAATGAAAAATTATCAAGCTTTTGGAAAGAAGTATAGATAATTTTAATATAAAATAGTCTTTTTAGTGAGTGTTTTTAATGAATTGTAAGTAACTTCAACCCATGCATTCATAAATAAGGAGTTCCCACCGGAGTTTCGACTAAGCACTACATTCAACACTGAAGCCACTTTAATATCTTATTTTCTATAAAATTTTTAAAATTAATATAGATATTCATATTATTTTATTCATTTCCAGAACATTGTTGACAACTTAGCAAATCAATTAAGCCCTGTCAAAGATCCTGAAAAGCTTCTTCAAGATATGGACGTAAATCGTTTGCGCGCAGTAATATACAGAGATGTTGTAAGTATTTTCAGTAAAAGAAGAAACATTTCACATCTTAGACTATATAATTTGATAATGCATCTCACTATTATAAATTTACAGGAGGAAACCAAACAGGCTCAGTTTCTGTCCCTGGCTATAGTTTACTTCATCTCTGTATTAATGGTATCTAAATATCGAGACATTCTTGAACCACCAGTTTCCCAGAGACCACCAAGTCCTGTTCAGACAATACAAACAAATGGTGCAAATTTAAGGCCAGGCAGTCCATCAGGTTAGTGAATGTAACACCCATTTTATGTTCCATTTGTGTAATTCGTGTTAATAATAAACACGTCACTTAACGCCTATGGTAATATTAACATTAATTAAGGAATAATCTTTTCAATTCATAATAATTTTTAATTTACGAATAAATCAAAATAAGGGTTCCCTTTGCAATTTTTGATTAACAATAATATTTTTTATACGTACGTTTTGCACTGAACTATTATCAAATAGAGCAAAATTCAACACAAAAAAATGTAGTAGAATCTACATAAATTATGAATTTCTTTATAACGTATCATTCACATTACACTATCCACTCTTTTAGAAGAATACATTAATACATTTACAACCACATTTAGAAAATATCACAAAACTACTTGAGACACTTCGAGCAAGTCCATATTAATACAGCGTTGAGTTATGAAGTTCTTAATGTTTTCAAAACTCTTACATGTCAGATATTTTCTATGCTCTTTCATCTTTTTCACCGGGAATTTCTGATAAGTGAAAAGTAACTACTTTCTTAATAGTTCTAAATAAAGTTTTGTAAAGCACGATCGCAACTTTCTTTTCTGAAAGCATGATCTTCATCCCTTCTTAAAGTAAGTAACTTGCTGTAAAATTTCTTAAATATGTTAATAAACTATCTGTATTAAAAATTATTTTGATATAATTAGCACTTTCAAAAAATTCTTTTTCTCACATTGTTTAAATTAGAATTTTTCTAACAATATGTGTGTACTTATCGGAGACGTGTCAATAAGCATGAACAATATTGAATTAAAAGAGCACAAAATCTATGAATTTCATCACGCAATGCTCAATTCTCGAGACAAAGAAGAGAACAGTTTTTGCCAGACAATATTAGTGTGTTCATTTATTGTTATTGTTGTCCCTGTTAAGCGCGTTCTTATAATTACTTTAATAAGGTGTTAATGCATTCTTTGAAATATTAGAGACGTAGATTCAGTCCTATTTATCAGTGGTCAAATCTTTCTTTCGCACGAACGAATCACGAAGAGCACAATAGAACTTTCACTTGGTAGACCGCATGCGTGGATGCACTTGCATTAAACTTTATAGAGACTAACATCTTACCTGTATCTGACAGTGAGAGTTTTGATGTTTGTCAAATGTGTTTGCACATTATATATTCGATTTTTAAATGCATACTACATCATACGTGATGCCATCTCGGAATTTTTATTGACAAAGCATTGGTATGTCATGGAATAAATCATCGAAACTTGAATATTAGAAGTTGTGTACCTATATACTACAGTACGAGATGTTTTCACGCGCTGTTTATTGTGATTTATCTACTCAGTTCAGATCGTAATGCAGATATAGTTTCAATCATCATCATCTTTCACAATCATTACTATCATTTACCTGAATACACATAACATTATGAATATATGTTCTATTCCTTATATATTGGGTTGTATAACAATGCTTATAGTAAACAATAAGGAAATATAGAAAGCTTGTATTAGATTTTTAGATAATCATTTAATCTATATTGTCTACAGAGTAAACTACAATATTAAAAATATGTAAATAATGATAGAATTTAGCTAGTTTTTCTAACTTTTAAATTCTCAATATAATAATTAGGGCATAGGTATAGTACTGTAATAACAACAATTTCATCTAATTTAGAAGGTAAAAATGTTCGTAATTTAAAATTTTGAGGATTACAAATAGATGTAAGACGAACAAAGTCGTATATTAATTGATTTTATTCTGCCAACATTTCGGGAGTTTTAGCTAATCCTCTCTTCAGGCACACAAGTATAAATCGCAGAAACTTGACATGTATGTAACAAAATAGACGAACAATAATACAAAAGTGATAAAAATATATAAGCGTTGGCAAAATAAAATCAATTAATACACAACTTGGTTCGTCTTACGTCCATTTTAATCCTCCACAATTTCATCTGCTTACAAACCTTAGATTTTACATTTGGAGTTTTATTCACTTCGACTCTTTTTATTTTACAGTTAAATTTAATAGATTATTGAGTATATTGAATTACCAACAATTATCCGAGAACATGGTTACATTTACGAGAAGGGGATGTCAGGGCCTTTGCAAAATTACATACTTACCAACATTTTCATATTTTTCCTTATTTTGTTTAATTTTTTTATGATTGATAATTCACTGTTCTTTAAGTCGTATTAAATAAAGGATTATAGTGATAATTTTCAAAACATTGAAACAAACATCCATCCAGAAATCTGCAATAGCTTTCATATACAACATTATAAATTATATATGTTTCAACAAAATTGAATTGAAAAATTTAGAATTTTCCAAATATAAAAATAGTAAATATAAGTATAAAAGAAAATATTATTTTATTAAAATTGCAAAGAAATTTTTTTTTAATCAGTTGCGAAAAAAATTATTATTTACTGAAAATTTCCTTGCAAATATTTAAAAAAATAATAATACCAGTTGAAATGAAATATCTTGAAACCAAAGACAACATAAAAATATGTTTTTTTCTTATGAATTAAAATTATAGAATCTGCTTATTGAAAAGGTTTTCTATCTTTACTAAATTACGTTGAGTGTATTTGACAATCCCATCGACTTTAAACTTATGAATGTAGGTATTGAGCGAATATTTCCAATTACTAAAAGTCACTAAGTAGATATTCTACGTGGTATCCAAGGTACTTGTAAATTCGGCTTTTACCAGTAAGTTGAGTGCCACTGTTTACGTGGGCACCAGGGTAATAGCCAACTGTCGATAAAGTAGATACCTTCGAGAAGCAAGTACCATAGACTTGCAGTCGATAAGCTGTCGCTCAGGCAGTACACTTATCCTCGGGGGGTAAGTATGATTGACCCCCCGGGGTAGAAGGCAGATAAAAAAGAAACGGCTGTACGTGTGAGGGTGAAGAGGTGAGCTAAGCATGGTCGCGCCAATGTGTGCTGTTGTTGTCTCCGCAGCAGAGGGGAACGGCGGCGGAGGAGGTCGGCCCCTGTTCCCGCAGTGGTCGCACCACGTCTATCCCCAGTTCCTCCCGGGGTCCCACCCGAACGCTAACGCGAACGCCAACAACCACCACCACCACCACCAACACCTGAGCCAACAGC
Source organism: Torymus flavipes (assembly GCA_030522905.1). Lineage (NCBI taxonomy): Eukaryota > Metazoa > Arthropoda > Insecta > Hymenoptera > Torymidae > Torymus > Torymus flavipes. The sequence continues at coordinate 11,829 of JAPYZO010000622.1, read as the reverse complement.
ACCACCACGAGCACCCGTCCGCGCAGCAGCAGGCGCCGCCGCCGCCGGCGGGCGCCACCGAGCAGGCCCTGATCCGAGGCGGCCCTGGCGCTCGCCGCCAGCAGCAGCAGCAGCAGCATGTCCGCGCCAGCAATGGCCCGCCGACGGCCGCTGCCGCCAACGCCGCCGCAGCCGCCGGCTATTACATACCCAATCACTATAGCAACCACCACAACTATCACCCCAACAATTATAACTATCATCGTCACCATCATTACCATCATCACAATAACAACAACCATCATCATGCGCTACAAAAGCATATCGATCAGCCCCGAAACGTTTATCATAGAAACTCTGGTTACGGTCTGCAAGGTAATTAACGCCGAACGAGGACATGCATACTTTCGTTTCGTTTTGTCTGTTTCTTTTTTCTTTTTAGAAAAGAAAAGAAAAAGGAGGAAAGAGACGTGATATGGTCTACTCTCACGGAATGCGCTCGATCCTCTTCTTTGATGTTTTTAGCCTCTGGTTTTCGCCTTTTGTCAGACCCATTCTTTTTCTTTTTTTACAGATACAAGCCTTTGTTCGTGTGTCTTCCACCTTTGAGTTATTTTATTCCTCGAGCCTGCTGACCTTATCCAAATATTTTCTATTTATATGCTTTTTAGAACAATTTTTTAGGGTCTTTAAAAGACTACACGAATTCATTTTAGATATCAAAGCCAGCAACAGAAGACAAAAGAAACCATAAGATTTTGTAGTTGTCTCTGATCGATAAATCAAACCTTCGACTGATTTAAATTTACTTTATTCCAAAAAAAACTTTGAAAACTGACGAAGTTACATTCGTTCATGATCACAAGTCAACAATAATAATTTATTTTAATTAGTTTGTAAAGACCCTCAAAAATTCAGTCAGTGTTTAGCAATATTTTCGGGAAAAATTAGTTATCTTAAAATTATAAAAATATATTTATAAAGATTAAAAGTAAAAAAGTAGAAAGCTTACTCAACTCCAAGCCATATAGTTTCTATATTAAAATATAAAAATATTATTTCTTATAGATTTAATAACGGTAAATACGTGAACTTGTTTAAGAAATTACATTAACAATGCGAAATTAGTTCGATAAAATGAAATAAATGTAGCCATTCATTAAGTAGGGGAGGGTAAGTGTATAACGGACGATTTTGGATAGATTTTTGGCCCATATATCTTTATATGAATATTTAAAAAATAAAATGATCCTTGATCAGTCTTCTAAAAAGTGACACAAGTTTTTTTACAATGAAACCACCAATTATTAATTTAACAAAATAGTTCATTGGTAGTAGTCAATTTAATTATATTCAAAATATCACTTTAACAGCTTCAATGCTATATGAATTATAGGATTCGTAATGTAATTAAAGTGGTCTTCCACCTAATGGCGCCAGAGGCCCAAATTACCTAAAAAAAGATGATATAAAATAACAGGAAATAGATCTCTAAACTCCCTTCATGTAGTAACGATTGAGGATCCAACTCAGAAAACAAATTTTTATTTAATTAAAGATCATATCAAGTCGCGAAAAAAATCCATAAGCCCGCAGCGATTTGCTGTTAGAGGGACCCGTTTTTCTCATTCAATTTTGAATTTCATGGAAAAATGTCTTCGACACTTTTTAGGTTTTTACGGAATCCAGAGCGTTTAAAAGATATTTTTTAAAAATTCAGAACTAATTAAAAAAAACGGATGCCTGCAACAATATAATTATTTCAACTGTAACTATTCTTTCAACCAAAAATCCCTAACGTAACTTAATAAATCCTAAATCTAACCTATCGCAAGCAGAACGAATAAGCTAGAATTGTATTTTCCAACTGACCACTACTATAGAATCCGGCAAATACCGTCAGAAAAAGAAACGCTTAATTGCCAGTGCTAGGCGCCGGCCAGTACAATGGAACTCTCTCCTACTTACCCATGAAATAATGTCTATTTGTATATTATGCGTTCTCAGACTTGATTATTTTTCCGAAAATATTAATTTGCATCATTTTATTATGCGTTTTCACGAAAGATTTATAATTTTACATCCAAATTTGTTTGCATTTCTGCTCAGAAAATAGTAACGTTTTATAAAATAAGTTGTCTGAAGTAATAACTAAGAAGAAAAACCAATAGCAAGTCAATGCTAAGTGTTTACTTACATTGTTTTAATACTTGACATATATTACGATACCTTTTCTGAGCATTTTGACGCATGATGTTCAAAATGCAACCTGTTTTAATTATACCTGCAAAACCTTTTTACTTTATTACAAAAATGTTGTAGTTGTTTCCTTGACTTGAAATCATATTTATACTTATTTATCTTCGTTATGGAACTTGTTAATGAATGCAAAAACTGTTTATATTACACAGCTTGGTTCCAATTATTATTTGCTAACGTTAATGTTTGCACGACGTTTATAATAGCACACACAAACACTTATAAATCACTAATAGTTCCCCATATTCTAGATTTAAGATTAAAATTTATTATAATGATATAAAATATGTTATTTTTAGAGATTAATGGTAGTTCTTCAATATGTTATTTAAAATATGCAAATATACAATTTGATAAAAAAAAGTACCATAAGAAATTACATCGTTGTTAAATAAAATATGCATCAGTAAAAAAACATTATGTTGTGGAAACTTAAAAATTACCGTTAGACCGTACTTAAAAGTTATATATGTTTGGTAATCGCGTTTTTATTCATTTTTACAATATGCTTAAAAAATACATTATGAAAATGATGAATTTTAAGGATTTTGTAATCGTATTCATTTTATTTCTAAAACATACTTTCGAATAGGGGGAAATATTTTAAGTGCTACCACAACAAAAGATTTATTGTTGAAATACAGCATGATTAATATTGATACTTTATATTTTTTAAATAAAAATATGTTCTAGCCATTGATAAAAACAGTATTATTCAATAATGAATTTCAGAAAGCGGAGGTGTTATGAGTCAATCCGAATCACAAGATGATGGAGAATATGAAGTCATTATTGTAGACGAAAATAATTCATCTATTTTAGCCGATCATGATGTGCCATCATCGGGTCCTCCCTCTACAAAGGTAAATAATTTTATTTTAAATGTTGCATTATGCAATTATATTATATTTCTTAAATATAATAATAATCATCTTATATCTGCTTTACATATAAATAGTCTAATATTGTAAATTTTTGTAAATAGATTTTAAATTAATAACATTTCTAACTACTAAACTAAAATGATTATACTTGATACTTTCATAACTTTCAAACTTATAAAACATATTAGATTTAATTAAATAAAATGAAATCTTAACTCAACGTTGATTCTTACTTCAACTTAATACTTAAAATAATGGTAATTTATTCATATGAATGATATGTGCATGTTAATAAAAGTATAGTAGTATTAAATATTTTGTAGAATTATGTAGCTTTTGTGGTTTATATAAATTAAGGCGCAAAATATGCTATTTAGGAAACTGCGCTATAATTTCTCAATGTTATCATATAGATACTAAATAAAATACTTTCACTAAGAAAAATTATTGCTTATCTACATGATCCATTAAGAAATTGTAATATTTTGCTGCTTATATTTATTGCTTAGGAGAAAATACTTGCATGAATATGCGAAAAAATTTCATGTTTAAAAATGTACTTTAACGATTAAAAAGCATTTCAACCAGCGAATTTTGATTCATCAGTTTGCAAATCAAATTTATTTGTACTATGGTCATATTCTCATATCAATTTATAGCATGTGGCGCTTCAAAATATAATTGATGTCTTGCATTTAAATAACCTTTAACGTAATTACCTTATGTAATACTCCTATCGCGTGTATTTAAACGTTTCGCACGTACTACTCATAATTCGAAAGAGGAAGATACGTGACTGGAAAGTTGACGTCCAGGATATTGTCGTGTTTCTTTTAGAAGGTAGCCATCTTCGCTTTCTTGTTTTTAATTTTATATCAGGTTTAAAGGAAGTTCCTCGCCTAAAAGTTACTTCATTTATGACAAAATGAAAATGACTATACCTTTTTTATTAGAAATGGTTATAGAAGTATGAATTCCAAACAATTCTTCAAGTCGATCTCAAGATAGGCCTGTTTTACGTGTAAAATTGTGGATCAATATTTATATGTATTTGATTTAGGAAATAAAAAACTTGCAAACTAAATTTATAACCATTTTAATAATGCTGATTGTAAATATAGTAAAATTGCATATGAGCACAATATTATTATGAATAAAATATTCTGATATTATTTTAAGTAGATAAAAATGTCATTTAAGTATGTAAAGTAATATGATGTGTAAATAAGAACTGCATACACTTACTAATGCCTAACAATTTAAGAAAAATAACTAGGATCTTTTCAACTATAAATGAAAAAAAAAATATTGAAAGCATGTGCAAGTCTCTAAAACTTCCTTGTGTACTTTTTCATTTTTAACATCCTCTATACTTGCATTGCTATGCGTACTAACTTCCGGTACTGAAGGGTGGCCACAGTGGTGTACCTCGCTCAAGGACAATCCTCGAGGAATACCCCTCGACGGAAACGACAGTTTGCCCTTCCACAAGAACCGAACCACTGCCACGTAACGCACAGGTAAAAGAGAATCGCCGCGAGCGAAAGTGATCGAAATATTATCAAACACAAAGTACTATAAAAAAACATCTTATAAAATTATTTGAAAAAAGAAAAGAATGAACGACTTGAAATGGGACGATTCCAATACATTACTATAATGCGATTTGAATATAATAATAATAATAAGATTTGGTGTGTTATTTTCGCTGTCTCCTATTGTACATTATTGATATTTAAATATTTTTTATGTTAAATCCTAAATTGGCAGGCTTTGTATAAACGTACAGGTTTCAAAATCATTGTTAATAACAACTACATATATATTTGTGTTTCTAAAAATTAATGGCAAAGAAAGAATTTATATGCATACCTTATGATTTCACAAAAATGTATTCATCTGACATCTATAGTGTGCTTCAAATAAAAGAATGCCTTTTTATTAATAATTTTTTACGCTCATCCAATACTCTATCTTTCACCTATCTTTAATACAGGGCTTGAATAAAACCAGCTTTCTTTTATATTAAGATAACTTGCATTTTTTCTATATATATCTTTATTCTAACTATATTTTATCTTACATATATTGTTATCGCATGCTAATAATACTAACTATAATCGTATACATATATCAATTGAAATATATTTGTGATATTTGTTGTAAACATTTTTATATATTTTTCATAGAAATAGAATTTACGTAAATTTTTTTGTGTGAAAGTATGATAAAAAGTATGGGTTACTATATTCGAGTAGTTATAGTGACCATTCGCAGAGTTATAACAATAGTTTTCGACGCATACTAATTATTACAATAGATATTAGTTAGTTCAATTAATGCTACAAATAGAATAGAAATTTAAAAACTTGATTTGTAGTAATTAATTAATGGAGAATCAGAACCATTGTCTATCATTAGAAAATATAGTTTTCATACGAATAACTTTCCTTTTATACAATAAATGACTAATTCGATCTTATTTAGAATATCATGATTACTCAAAAGTTTATGAAAAAACTGAGTTTTATAAAAGTTTACAGCAAACACGATAGAAATTACTGCACAGTTCAGGTAATTGTTACGACAAATTTGAAAAAAATGGTTAACTTTACAGAGTAATGATTCAAGCGAAGAAACTATGCATCGCAACAATGCCACTGCCGACCCAAGTCCATCGGAAATCACAACCGATAATGAAAACAAACATAACTCGTCCGAAGAGGCTTGGACCGACGTCAATCTCAATGAAGACGGCGATACTGTCACGAATCCTCGCGATGATCCGCGAAACATTCATAACATTGCTCACTCTCGAGGTAGTCCACCAAAAACTTTCTCTTATCTATACCTCTATATAAACGACTAACACATTTAAGAAATATTTGATTAGTTATGGAAATGTAGTATACAATAATCTGTAAACTTTTTACAGTTTTCTCTGATGTAAAAGTAAATAGTTATTTTCTACATAAATTACGAAAAATAAAAAATCTTCAATTTTTTATTTCTTATCGTATTTATGTGACTTTAGCAATCTAGTAGACCTCAAGCTATTCAATCAGTAAGATTTTTTACAAAGATTTGTTAACTAATTTCAATCTAAAAACTGATATAACTGAAAAAAAGATTCTTAACATAACGACTATTCTAGAAATACTAATCTTATTTCATTTCTTGTTCAATTTTAGAGGAAGATGACGATATAAAAATTGAAAAATTTTCAAAAACTGCAAAGTTAACTTTGTTGGTTTTGAAAAGTTGAACAAGGAATAAACTGAGACCTTTCAATCTAAAATTAAATGAAATAAAAAAAGATTATTTCTTATTAAATTTCTTTTTAGTGGACAAAATCTACTGTTACAACAATAGTCGTCAGATTGGAATGTGTAAACAAATAATTGTAACAAAATTCTTACAGCTGTACGTCTACTAGACCGCTGCAGCCACATTAATGATCTCATGCACACTAATTTGCTGTAAACGATTTTAATGGTCTTTAACTACTTGTGTAGTTAAAACACAGCATTATGCCAAGTATATTATTTGAATCGATTTTAATGAATCCAATCCAACAACTGAATTCTATACCCGTTTCACTCGAACTACTAGATAACGAGGGCAACGTACTCGACCAAGAGATGCTGAACAATTCAGAACGCGGCGAGAAGCCAACGACAGAAATCTCGGTGGTACGAGTGCCCGATCACCTGGTGACGGTGGCATCGCCCCGCCCCGACGATCTGCCCATTAAGAGTCTTGTGGATCACCTGCCGGTGCCAACGCCGTCGCGCGAGGCCTCGCTCACGCAGAAGCTCGAGATGGCCCTCGGCTCCGTCTGCCCACTCTTACGCGAAATCATGGTCGACTTTGCGCCCTTCCTCTCCAAGACTCTCGTCGGCTCGCACGGCCAGGAGCTCCTCATGGAGGGAAAAGGTGAGAGATCGGGCATTGGAACTTTTTCTGTCGTCACCTTTTTGTAATAACTAAAGAGTTTGATCAAATTAGATTTCAAATAAAACGATAGTTTGAAAAAGCTATAATAGTGATGAGTTAAGGTAAATTAGCATATTATTTGTGAACATTTAATGTAACTAAACACTTAAAGTTTAATTAAACTCCGCTTTGACTGCAATCTTCTATTATACGCGCTATTTAATTATTTGAATTCCTGTTACCACCTCGGTTACCAGTAGTGGCGATATCCTGAAATATAGCCAGCTAGCCATTATTAGTATTCGCGCGGCGCTTCCAGCATTGCGCGTATTTAAGGATTCTCGAAACGTCGGGAATGACGATCGTATCACGCGTTTCGCTGCATTTTCTTTTTATGGACATTCCACGATCGAAGTTATAAATCTAACGGCCATCATATACAGTAATCCTTTTGCTCCCTCGTTGCTGATAAGAATACCAGTAACCCTAAGGTTTTTCCTTCTTTTTATAGGCTTAACGACGTTTAAAAATAGCAATTCCGTCGTGGAGCTTGTCATGCTTCTGTGCTCGCAAGAGTGGCAGAATTCCCTACAAAAACACGCTGGACTTGCATTTATCGAACTCATCAACGAAGGAAGGTGAGGAGTCTTGAGGAACATTTTATTATCGTCTCTTATCCTCGTTTACACGCATGTTTATTAATTTAAATGGATATTTTCAGACTGTTATCCCATGCAATGAAAGATCACATAGTACGCGTAGCGAACGAGGCGGAATTCATTCTGAACCGAATGCGCGCCGACGATGTACTTAAACACGCTGATTTTGAGGTAGAATTTCAAAATTATTATATGATTCAATTATTATTTTCAGCATATTAAATGCTAAATTAATTGGATAATACACATCAGACACAATGTGCCCAAACCTTACTGGACCGACGGGAAGAGGAACGAACGTGCGACCATCTCATCACAGCTGCTAGAAGGCGAGACAACGTCATCGCCAGCAGGTTGCTCGAGAAAGTCCGAAACATCCTCTCGAACAAACACGGAGCGTGGGGTTACATGGATCCATTGGCTGCCAAGTGAGTCGCCATTTACCGACACTTGAAAAAAACTCAAATGACCGTTGACAAAATTTAAAACGCGGTCCCATTATTCCAGGTTGAGCGAATACTGGAAGCTGGACGCGTGGGAGGATGACGCGCGACGGCGGAAGCGCTTCGTGCACAATCCGCTGGGCTCGAGCCACCCGGAGGCTACACTCAAGGCCGCGCTCGAGCACGGCGCGCCCGAGGACGCGATCCTGCAGGCACGCGAGGAATTCCACGCGCATCTCGCGGCATCGCGCGCCCACCAGCAGCAGATCCAGTCGTCGGATCTCATGGACGATAGCGAGCTTCTCACCGACGACAGGGACCTCGACGCTGACCTCGCCGGTATGCGCGACCTCTTCCATCCCTCTATACTTTTTTTTCTTTATATTCTCGGCTTTATAAATGAGATGCGAACGCGGGTTATTAATTGTTGCTTTGATAATTCAAGTTTTTTTTTTAGAATTGTTCACTTTTTTGCGATTGCGGGGTTTTTCGAGACGCAGTTTATTGTGAAATGTTATAGCGGTATTTGGAAGTTCTATTAACTAATGACACGTTTGAGAGATAGTGGGAATATGTTGTTTCGCACTGATAATACGCAAAGCTAAAGTTAAAAGCAATTTCTTGCACCTCATTACGAAGAAGCGACGGCAAAAGTGTTTTCAAGAACATTGTAGGCCATTCCATACAAATAAAAGATAAAGCTAATTTTAAACTCACGTCTGTAATCCGAAGGTGCTGCTTTTTTACTAATATTGCGTATTTCACTTACACACATTTGCCTATCTAAAAAACTTTACAGAGTGTTGAAATTACGCGGACTATTAAATTTTAAGATGCAATTTTGTACTTAAGTATCGTCTTTCGATTCAGTAACGATGCCGTTGAGTGTATATTAAGATTGCCATAATGTTCTGTAGGTCCAGTGAACATAAGCACGAAAGGAAAGCTGGTAGCTCCTGGAATCGTCGCCCCTGGAATCATTTCAGTAACGTCATCGGAGCTGTACTTCGAAGTCGACGAGGATGACCCAGAATTTAAGAAGATCGACTGTGAGGTAAGTCTTGATTATGAAATCATTCATTTATACCAGTGCCAGTCATAACATCGCGTACATCTACGTTTTTAACGAAGCGAAAAAAACAAACTTTTTCTCTCGACTTTCGAGCTAATTTGTCACCGGTTGCCCGTGCTTATAGCTCGTGCGATTCATCAGAACGACCCGTTTTCCTCGCCTAATCGCTTTAAGAAATTACTTCTACCTCTTTTTTAGCTCATTTAGATAGGGCCGACTCGATGCATTTAAAAACGACCTGTTACGAACGCAAAGCGTTTATCTCTTTAAAATATTGTCACTTTTTTTTATCTGCGCAGCGGTAGCGGCCACTGCGTATAAAAAGAAAAACATTGAATACTTTGCATTATCTCGAAACGTGCGATATATTCATAATGCAAATTCGTTTTTAAAGTAGCTTACTCCGCTTGTAATTTATTCGTCGCAACATTTTACGATTTTGCTGATTCGATTGTGAAATTTACGCAAAATTGATAAACTGAAATTAAAACATAAATTATATTTATCTGGAATTACTAATTTTCGTGCTTTTCAGTATTATATGCGACAAATGTTGGCAATGACAACATTTTTTACAATACATTTACAACACATAATTTTTTTTTCGTGTAAATATACTATTCTACGATTGAAATTAAAAAAAAAAATATCATCACCACGTATGAACCTTCAACCTCTATTTTATAGCATTCGATAGATAATACAAATAAAAGCCCTTTCTATGACTGAGCCATCCAAATATTGGTTACCCTCTCTTTTGTCTTCAAGAAAACGCAAAATTCAAATCTAAACGCGCATGCAAAAGACGACCAATCGACGGGCGATTCCGTGGGAATTGTTGAACTTTGAAAAGGCGCGTAAAGATATACGATTTTTCATAGCGCTCGCGCGCTGCCGATAAGATCGCGAATTCTTGGAGATCCGTTAGCCACGAGCGGCGCCGATCGTCGACGCGCGGCGACGCGGTGGCGGCAGCGGCGTCGAATCCACGAAAGCGCGATAATAAACGTGAGAGTGCTCCGCGAGGAGAGCCGCCGCAGCCGCATAACGGTGGAATATTAATCACCGCGCCAGGAATTTGAATGGACGCGATCCATAAGGCGAGAGACGTGACGAAAGCTTCCACCTATGGGCGGCCGCGTGCGTGATCCCGATAAAAATTTATCTCCTCTCGTCTCGGGAGAGGTTTGGCTTAGCGCATCGTCCTGGACCTTGATCAAATTTGTAAATGTTTGGAGAGATGTACCTATGTTGGTAAGGATATATTCAAATCGGCGTGAATTTCGAGGAATTTGTCACTCAATTATATGGGAGTTGTAGAAGGAAAAGTGATTCTTCTAATACATCATCTTATTCTGGATTAATTGAGGTGGAAAAATATCAAGCCGTTCAAGCATAAACAAGACGTGTGCGTGAACAGGAATTTACTTCTATATACTAGATGCACATTTACCAATTCAGGTTTATAACGAACATAAAAACCAAAAAACATATAATAATCTGTATAATTGAATGCGTTATCTTAAAAAAACATCAAGGTAATAATAGATTTATCACGTTTTTCACTAAGACCCGAATCCGACCGCATAACTCTTTTCCACTCTCAGCGTCGACCGAATAGTGTCCCTCCACAACTCTCCGCCCGCCGCGTTCTAACGACATTCGGAAAAATTCCGATGGAAATGGAAACTCCCGGATTATACGGTGGCGGTGGTCGCTGGGATCATCGTCGTCGTCGCGAGCGCGGGATGTAGCGTATAGGGCCGAGAGAGCCAGCCGCGCTATTATCATACATCGCTCGTAGATCTCGCGTTTGTATAAATAGGGAATAAAACAAACAATCTCCGCGGGGCGCGCCCGATCTCTCAGGGTCGGGGCAATTATGGCTACCCCCCGCGGGCTTCCTCTGCAGCCTAAACTGTCTCTCTCTCTTTTTATCCTTTCTCTCTTTCTTTCTTTCGAGATATACCTATACCTTTTTCTTGAGGCGTAGGTACGTTTCTATCGCTGGGTCGCCTCGACTTTATCGCGCGCTGCAGCAGCGACCGTGTTCTGCTTTTTACGATCAATCTCGCGTGTCGTTCTTCGCGCGCCCTCGGCTTTTCACTGCCTCCTTGTTGACTTTTCAACGGGTCTCCGTCTTTGTCTACCTTGCGCATACTGATCGCTGTTACTTGTTCAATCTTTATTCTATTCGCGTTTTTTTAATATGGAATCAGGACATACGTTATATTTCTTAAAGACATTTGGCGTCGGATGCCTTATGCATCGATCGCATCGTCGAGGCGATTTGTAAAGTTTCCCGCTCTTTCATAATCTCCGGTCTTATCTTGTTGAGGAGATGCAATGATCCGCGATAAATAATCCAAATGCATAATTAATATACAAAAATGGTTTTTTATCGACTTGTAAATGACGTGTTCGTCTCGCGAATTTCAAGATTATTTATGCTCCACGTGGGTGTTAAGCCGCTAAGTTTCCTGTCCCACGGGTATCGCTTTACCACACATTTCTTTCATTTTATGCGAGAAGTTTTGTTAGCTCAAAATATATTTTAAGATCCTATTGCTTTCATAAGTAAAAAAAGTATTGATCCC